>JAMPIV010014363.1:95000-117682 GCA_024509875.1 Oreohelix idahoensis | reverse complement strand
CTAAAACAAAGGTCTAATGAGCGATACAAGCAGATGAAACCACGGTGATGAGCGAAACGATAACAGTAATAATGCAAGAAAATCGTGAAACCAGAAAGACATGTCGAAACAAGAAAGTAAATAATCAACGAAACGAACACAGAAATGAACAACACTATTAAAATGCGTAAAAAATCACTTAGCTGGATCGAAGAAAGGAACATTCAAAATGTTCCCAATATGCCTAAATGGACATGTAACGGAATCCTATACCTTTTTAGCGGTGCTGCTTTGGGACTGAACGGTCATGAATAAATGAATATATGATTGTTGATTGCTGAAATATTTTTCAGTGTTTGTACCTATTTTTAGGCTTACGTATTTGTATTCAAGTTAAGGTTGTGATCTTAAATGTAACCAGATCCTATGGATAATTTCGTTTCCTTAACTTTATTTTATAACCTGTTTTATTTTTTACATAATGTTGAAGTCAGTAAGATATACTTTTTTAAAAATTATTTGCTTGTTTCTGTTTGTATAATTTTTCTCAGACCTTGTTCATGAAACTGATATAATAAAATCTTCATATTTTCTTCTTAGAATTTTGTCAGTCTATTTCTTCGGTCCCTACTGTTTTCACAATTCTATAATTTTCTAAATAAATATTAGACAAACATAAAGGTATGTTTTCAGGCACTCGTAAGACATAAAGAAGTAGAAAACTAGACAACAGAAAAACAACAGACGTGAGTGGCTTACCCAGGACTCGAACCCAGGACCTTCCGTGCGACAACCCCGCCTAGCTATGCAAGCGAATCACACTATCCTCCCTGCCTTCTAGGCATCACCAAAAAGTGATGCTTCGATGACGGATCATTAGTGCGACCCGCAACACACAATACCGGAAATTTACCATGGGCAGTCCAGCCTATTAATGACGCAATCACTTCTGTTGTTCCCCTATTATACAGTATAGGTCAGACTACACAAGACAAAGACCTTAATACTGTGTCTAGTAAATGAAAAAAGACTGTCTAATATTTATTTACTGTTTACAGGCCTCTGGTTTCCCTTCCTTATGTGTTATAAATGCTTATACAATACCAAAACCTACCCTCTGTCCTGTACTTACTTTTCTTAGTCATGCAAATCGTACAAGGCCACTTGAACCAGTCAAGTTATCGGATAATTGACTTTATGAACTGTCTTGACAAATAGTTCTGACATCGTGGATAACATAACTGATATCCCTGCAATCCTGTCTTAGAAGGTGTATTGCAAAATGTACCGCAGTTAAAGATGTTGCATGTGTTTTTAGTTATTGAAAATTCAGCACTTTCGGCAAGTTTCCCGGATGTGTTTACAGTTGTGATGCTATCATAACGATACCTGTCACAGTTGCAACTGCTGAAAGACATTTTCGAAACTCAAACTAATACAAAAAAATTGTTTAAGAAACACGATGAGTCAAGAATGTTTGAGCGGTTTAAGAGTGTCCTACCAATTGAACAGAGTGTTTTCATGGATGAGATAAACTCCCCAAAATCCTTATCTTGACCAGGCAAAATATGATAGAACCTGGTTCATACTGCCAACATTTCCGTTGTCGGCCTTTTCTAATATAAACTGCAGCTAAACTGCGAGTGCTTTAACTTTATCACCACGGATACCTGAGAGGCTTACCTGCCTCGGAAATACACAATTCCTGAATACTATGAAATCTGCACACAATTAAAATGGACACCTTGTCCTTCTGCCAGCTCGACCAACGTCCACACTTCAAATGACGTCACTCTTTAGCTGTGACGTCATCCTTAACAACGCATTTTTTACTTCTTTCATAAAGTCTGCGCAACGATAATTGAAGGAAAAACCCGAAGTCTTCAATGATCGTGGGAAGCTCTTCACAAGCATCGCTGAGCGTTCGGTCTTGATTATTAAACTTGCTAATAAGTTAAAAGTTAACGGTTTCATCAAACTCAGATTTAGAACCATCATTAATATTTAATAAAAGTGAGAAATATATCCAAGCTGATAATCTAACAAAGCCATTAATTATTATATTTTAGAAATTAATATTATATTGTCTTGTTTTGTAATGTATTGTATTTATTGTATTGTATTGTATTATGTTGTACTGTCTTGTTTAGTAGAATTAACATACAGTAGAACTCCATTTATCCGAACCCCATGGGACCGAGCATCGTTCGGATAATCAAATGTTCGGATAATTGGATTACATAATGTATCGAGTACATGTACACATATTTCTAAAAATAATTAACCATCACAAGGAAAATACACTATAAAACATATTTACTTGTACTGTAATAATAATACCCACACTGTATTAGATCACTGTATCACCAAAATCTTTTATTACACTGCAGTGCATGTACTTTTGTATTAATTATTTTTGTTAAGAAAGAGAAATGTTTTCAAAATAACATTACAAACGATTCAAAACCAGGCGCAACTTACGTATATATGTACTTGCACAGATGTAGCCCACTATTTAAAATAATGAGGAATCCTCTTTTGCACCAAACTGGATAGTCTCCTTTTGGCTGCTAAGTCCCGAATTCTCTTCAACAGCAGAAGCTGTGTAGGACAGCTGTCTTCTTCTTGCTCGTACCAAGCCATCGCAGTTTCTAGTGCTATAAAGGCCTCTTCAGGACTTGGTCGACGTTTTGGTTTTTCTTCATAATCTACAAGTACATCATGTACTTCTGAGGTGTCTTCATCATCGGTCACTACATGTATTTGGTTTTCTTCTTGCACAAAAGACAAAATTTCTTCGTCATTCAAAAACTGAAAACCAGAATCATTATCATCTTCTAGCCACATGTGTGCATCATCTTTGTCACAGTCCGAAAATCCGGGCATTGCTTGAAACAGTTCCACAACTTCATTTATACAATCATCATTTGTGTCCACTGCAGTAGTTTCATTTCCTCCTTTTTTCCCAAACAATCTACTCCAAGCCTTGTTGAGATTATCTTGTGACAGGGTGGTCCAAGCATCAGCTAACATATAGCAGCAGTCTTTGAGATTAAGCTTTTTGGAAAACGCCACCACACTTTCTTCATCTTCAGCCAACAATAAACGACGCAGGACTTCCTTCTTGTACATCTTTTTAAGCTTTGCTATAACACCCTGATCCATTGGTTGAATCAGTGCTGTTACATTGGGAGGCAGAAAAATTACTTTAAAATTTGCATCAACTGCATTCAATGTATCCGTCTCTGGATGAGATGGTGCATTGTCCAGTAGAAGAATTACTTTTCCAGTTTTCTTTTCTTGTTCTCCCAACCTCTTCACATTTGGGATGAACTGATTTGTATACCAATCAAGAAATATTTCACTATTCATCCAAGCACTCTTCTGTGCTTTGTAACACAATGGGAGACATGTCACATTCTTTAAACAACGTGGTTTTTTGGCTTTGCCGATCATTAGCACCGGTAAACGATGACTTCCACTGGCATTCGCGGCTACCAAAATTGTTACTCTCTCTTTGCACTTTTTAAACCCAGGGGCAGCTGCTTCGCGCTGAGATGCAAGTGATTTTTGAGGCAATGATTTCCAGTATAAGCCAGTCTCATCGGCATTATACACATCCTCGAGTGAATAACCTTCTTCTTCCAAAAAAGCCAAGAATGTTTCTATAAAATTTTTAGCGGCAGTTGCATCGCTAGATAAAGATTCCCCTTGAATCTCCAATTCTCGTATGCCATGACGAGATTTAAAGTTTCTTAACCATTCCTGGCTAGCCTTAAAGTCAGGAGGACCGTCAAGTTGATTGTTGAACTGAAGTGCCTTTTCACACAACAGAGAACCAGAGATAGGTTCCCCTTTGCTTCTTCTTTGCACAAACCATATATACAAAGCCTCTTCCAATTTCACATCTTTCGCATTTCTCATGGTTTTACGTTTCTTCGACCCATTTTCACTATCAAATTTCGATGCAAAACTCATAATTTTATCCTTGTTACTTTTAATGTCAGAGACGGTAGCTTTCCCAACATTAAAAATCCTCGCAAGTGAAGACACAGTTTCACCTTGTCCTAGTCTCTTGATAAATTCTGTTTTCGTTTCAATTGACAAAACATTGCGGTTCCTTTTATATGCTTTAGGCCTACTGGAAGATGCCATATCGCACAGAGAAATACTTGTACGCCAAAATTATTCTGCTGTAGTAGCAGACACAATTATTTTAAGTTGAACTGTCTGTTTAGCCAGTGTTCTACCTAGAACGCACACGTACACTGTATTTTTAAACCAGATATTAACTGACTTTATGATCTAACTGACTTCCTGTACGTAAGCGACCGACCATTAGCCATCCCATTCTCTACAAATTGTTCGCACACATTTGAAGTTTGCCGCATCAAAAGATTCAGAATTTTAGTCTAACGTGACTGTGGCATCTGATTTTTTTTTTTCTGGAAAAAGTGTTCGGATAATTGGATGTTCGGATAATTGGGGTTCGGATAAATGGAGTTCTACTGTATAAGAATCATTGATGGTGTGAGGAAAACGGGTAGGTCTGATGGGTTGCTTGTATGGCTGAAGGCAGATAATTAGTGGATTTGATTTAATCTCTGACACCCACCAGGCAGCTGAACAGGATACTTTTTAAAAAAAAAACTAAAAAAGTAGAATTAACGAACTCCGCTAATTTTTTAATAAATGAAACTTCATGGAAAAAAATAAAGATGTTGTTGACCGAAAATCCGATGAGAAAAAATCTCAATATTAAGTGAAATATGATTCTTTTAAAATCTTTAATCATGACGTCATCTGTACTAGTCAATCGTACACATGTTGGGTATTTACTAGATACAGTATTAAGGCCTTTGTCGTGTGTAATCTGACCTATACTGTATAATAGGTGGACAACAGAATTGATTGCGTCATTATTTATTCTGGATTGCTCTAGGTACATATCCGATGTTCCATGTTGCAAATCGCGCTAATGAACCCGGTCTACGAAGCACTACTTTTGTGGTGCCTAAGTGGCAGGGAGGATAGTGTGATTTGCTTTCATAGCTAGGCGGTGGTGCCGTTTGGAAGGCCCTGGGTTCGATTCTCCGGTAAGCCACTCACTTCTGTTGTTTTTACTGTTGCCTAGTTTTCTACTTCTGTATTTGTCACGAGTGCCTGGAACATACCTTTATGTGTGTAATATTCATTTATTTACACGTACAGAGATAGTTTATCAACGTGTTTGCTCGTGTGTCTTATTTTAAAAAAAAAGCTACTTATCCACAAAAACTTGAACTTTTTACAGTTAAACACATTATGGACGAAACAAAAAAATTTTTCTTTCAAATGTATATACATGTCGTAAATTTTAGATAGGTTTGAAATATATTTATGGTCTCGTCTGAGTAAAGTGGATGGTGATAAGTACGTGAGAAATAAAGGTGTGAGAATAGATTTAACGAGTGGATAGTTTAAGGAGAAGATCTGTCTCTGGAATGAGTAGTTTCTCTAGTCCAACCTATCTATACACTATCTTTTAGTATAAGACAATCTTCTTCTTCTTCTTCTTTGATCCTTAGCCGCCGACCGTCAAAGCAGTCAGTGGCCATCACGCCTAATGGCGTCTTGTAGGGCAACAACAAATTGATTCCACTTTGCTCGGTCGGTGGCCATCCTTCGTACAGTGCCCCAACTCTGGTTCATTCTTTGCATCTCAGCCTCCACAGTCCTCCGCCAGGTTGTTTTTGGTCGGCCTCTTTTTCGTTTTCCTTCAGGGGTCCAAAGCATAGCTGTTCTTGTGATGGCATCGGGGTCTCTTCTGAGGACATGACCAACCCAGTTCCAGCGTCTGCCAGCTATGATGGTGTGCATGTCCTCTTGCTTGCTACGAGTAAGCAGATCTTGGTTAGTTATGGTATTCGGCCAAAAGATTCGGTGAATTTTTCTTAGGCATGTTGTGTGAAAAGAGGACAATTTCGACATTTCCTTCTCTGTAACTCTCCAGCATTCCGCACCATAGAGAAGCACAGAAAGCATACAGCTCTGATATAATCTTAATATTGTGCTTGTGCTGTATTGGGAGGACTTCCAGATGTTGTTTAGGCTAAAGAAGGCTGTTCTTGCCTTATTCATTCTGATGTTGATGTCTTTGCCTGCCCCGCCGTCTGGCGTTACTATGCTTCCTAGGTATGTGAAGGTATCTGTCTGTACCAATTGCTTATTCCTTACCGATATGGGCTCAGGGTTGCTCACATTGAGCGTCATGACCTCAGACTTCTTTAAATTGATGTTCAAGCCCACCTGCTGGCTAAACTTATTAAGTCTATCCGTTTTTTCCTGGATGTGTTAATGTGAATGTACTAGTAGTGCAATGTCATCTGCATATTCCAGATCTTCCAATGTAGAAAATGTTGTCCATCTTATTCCTCTTGGACTGCCCTCTGTAGTCTGGCGCATCACCCAATCTATGACTGTTAAAAATAGAGTGGTTGATAAGGGGCATCCCTGTCGTACTCCTGTCTTCACCTCAAAGGTTAGGTTGCTCTGCCCAACACTGCACGTAAAGTTTGCATAGAGGCTTTTTATGATTGACACTATGCAGCTTGGAATTCCATAAGCCCTCAGTATTTTCCATAAACTGTCCCTATGTATGCTGTCAAAAGCCTTTTCAAAATCAACGAAATTAATGTAAAGCTGTCTTTGCCATTCTGAGCACTGCTCTATAATGTTCCTGAGAGTGAATATATGATCTACACATCTCCTGTTCTTTCTAAATCCTGCTTGTTCTTTCCTCAGTTTGTGATCTACTGCCTTTGAAATTCTCTGTATAATTATCCTGCCTAGTATTTTGCTGGGAACTGAAAGAAGAGTGATTCCTCTCCAATTATTGCAGTCTGCAAGATCTCCCTTCTTGGGCAGTTTGACAATTATTCCTTTGTTCCACTCTGATGGTGTTGTCCCCGTTTTCCAGACTTGTGCAAATAGTGGTTCTAATAGTTCTGCTGCTAGCTCAGGGTCTGTCTTAAATAGCTCTGAATTTAAGTTATCATGGCCCGGAGCTTTACCGTTCTTTAACCCTTTGATTGCTGTGATGATTTCTTCTTTTCGTGGAATGTCTGTATTCACATCTAGATCGTTTTCAGCCTCAGGAACATTCAATTGTATCTCTGGTGGTTCCTTGTTCAGAGTTTCTCTGAAGTGCTCTGCCCATCTTGTTTCTTGTCCCTCTGCTGTCGTGATGAGATTACCTTGCTTATCTCTTACTAATGTAATATTGTTTGCACCTCGTTTTCCGCTGATGAATTTAGTTATTTTGTATACTGTGCTTTGTTCATTTCTCAGTGCTGCCTCCTCTGCCTGTCTTGCAAGATCGTCTAGGAAATTCCTTTTGTTGGCTCGGGTTTGGCGTTTAACTTCCTTGTCCAGCTGACTGTACTGTTCGCTATATAGTTGCTTTAACCTGGGGGACTTCTCTTCTGTTTTCTTTCTTTTCATTTCCTTTCTTATCGTTATGGTGTTTAAAGTTTCTGGTGTTATCCAGTCTTGCTTCTTCTTCTTCTTCGATCCTTAACCACCGTCCGTCAAAGAAGTCAGTGGCCATCACGCCTAGTGGCGTCTTGTAGGGCAACAACAAATTGATTCCACTTTGCACGGTCGGTGGCCATCCTTCGTACAGTGCCCCAACTCTGGTTCATTCTTTGCATCTCAGCCTCCACAGTCCTCCGCCAAGTTGTTTTTGGTCGGCCTCTCTTTCGCTTTCCTTCAGGGGTCCAAAACATAGCTGTTCTTGTGATGGCATCGGGGTCTCTTCTGAGGACATGACCAACCCAGCTCCAGCGTCTGCCGGCTATGATGGTGTGCATGTCCTCTTGCTTGCTACGAGTAAGCAGATCTTGGTTGGTGATGGTATTCGGCCAAAAGATGCGGTGAATTTTTCTTAGGCATGTTGTGTGAAAAGAGGACAATTTTGACATTTCCTTCTCTGTGACTCTCCAGCATTCCGCACCATAGAGAAGCACAGAAAGCACGCAACTCTGGTATAATCTTAATTTTGTGCTTGTGCTGTATTGGGAGGACTTCCAGATGTTATTTAGGCTAAAGAAGGCTGTTCTTGCCTTATTCATTCTGATGTTGATGTCTTTGCCTGCCCCACCGTCTGGTGTTACTATGCTTCCTGGGTATGTGAAGGTATCTGTCTGTACCAGTTGCCGATTCCTTACTGATATGGGCTCAGGGTTGCTCACATTGAGCGTCATGACCTCTGACTTCTTTAAATTGATGTTCAAGCCCACCTGCTGGCTAATTTTATTAAGTCTATCCGTTTTTTCCTGGATGTGTTGATGTGAATGTGCCAGCAGTGCAATGTCATCTGCATATTCCAGATCTTCCAATGTAGAAAATGTAGTCCATCTTATTCCTCTTGGACTGCCCTCTGTTGTCTGGCGCATCACCCAGTCTATGACTGTTAAAAATAGAGTGGTTGATAAGGGGCATCCCTGTCGTACTCCTGTCTTCACCTCGAAAGTTAGGTTGCTCTGCCCAACACTACACGTAAAGTTGGCATAGAGGCTTTTTATGATTGACACTATGCAGCTTGGAATTCCATAAGCCCTCAGTATTTTCCATAAACTGTCCCTATGTATGCTGTCAAAAGCCTTTTCAAAATCGACAAAATTTATGTAAAGCTGTCTTTGCCATTCTGAGCACTGCTCTATAATGTTCCTGAGAGTGAATATATGGTCTACACATCTTCTGTTCTTTCTAAATCCTGCTTGTTCTTTCCTCAGTTTGTAGTCTACTGCCTTTGAAATTCTCTGTATAATTATCCTGCCTAGTATTTTGCTGTGAACTGAGAGAAGAGTGATTCCTCTCCAATTATTGCAGTCTGCAAGATCTCCCTTCTTGGGCAATTTGACAATTATTCCTTTCTTCCACTCTGATGGTGTTGTCCCCGTTTTCCACACTTGTGCAAATAGTGGTTCTAATAGTTCTGCTGCTAGCTCAGGGTCTGTCTTAAATAGCTCTGCATTTAAGTTATCATGGCCCGGAGCTTTACCGTTCTTTAACCCTTTGATTGCTGTGATGATTTCTTCTTTTCGTGGAATGTCTGTATTTACATCTAGATCGTTTTCAGCCTCAGGAACAATCAATTGTGTCTCTGGTATTTCCTTGTTCAGCGTTTCTCTGAAGTGCTCTGCCCATCTTGTTTCCTGTCCCTCTGCTGTCTTGATGAGATTTCCTTGCTTATCTCTTACTAATGTAATATTGTTTGCACCTTGTTTTCTGCTGATGAATTTAGTTATTTTGTATACTGTGCTTTGTTCATTTCTCAGTGCTGCCTCTTCTGCCTGTTTTGCAAGATCGTCTAGGAAATTCCTTTTGTTGGCACGGGTTTGGCGTTTAACTTCCCTGTCCAGCTGGCTGTACTGTTCGCTATATAGTTGCTTTAACCTGGGGGACTTCTCTTCTGTTTTCTTTCTTTTCATTTCCTTTCTCATCTTTATGGTGTTTAGTGTTTCTGGTGTTATCCAGTCTTGCTTCTTCCTTTCCTGGAATCCTAAGCATGATTTGCTACTTTCCTTATATATTGTTGAAATGGTGTTGAAATTCTGGTCTATATCATCAGTCAATGTCTTTTCCTGGCTTTTGGCAAATTGATATCGTTTCTTAATGTCGGCCGCAAAAGCTTTTCTGGTAAGGGGGTCCTTCAATTTGGTGATGTCAAACCTTTTCTGTGTAGTTACAGTTGGTCCAGCCCTTCTTAGTTTCACTTTCAGTTTTGCTACTACTAAATGGTGATCACTTCCCACATCTGCACCTCTTCTTACCTTCACATCTTGTAATGCATGTCTCCATCTACCGTTAACCATGATGTGGTCTATCTGGTTTCTGTGCCGACCATTTGGTGATTCCCATGTTAATTTGTGAATTTCTTTATGTGGGAAGAGTGTTCCTCCAATGACCAGGTTATTAATGCTACAGAAACTTATTAGTTTATCCCCATTTTCGTTTGCTGTTCCGCTGCCGCATTTCCCCATTGTTCTTTCATTATATGTATTGTGTGTACCAACTTTCGCATTGAGGTCTCCCATTACTATAACAAGATCATATCTAGGTGTGTCTTCCATTTATTTCTGCAGTTGTTGATAGAATTCATCCTTGACCTCCTCATCGCTATCATTCGTTGGTGCGTAGCATTGTATTATTGTAGTGTTGGTGAATCTCCCTCTCAATCTTAATCTTATCAGTCTGTTGTTGATGGATTTCCATTCCAGTAATGTCCTTTCTATTCCTTTCTGTAGAATAATGGCTACTCCTTCATTGTGTTGTCCATCCTCTCTTCCAGAGTAAAGTACTGTTTCTCCTGTTGCTGTTTTAACTTTTCCTGCCCCTGTCCATCTGCTCTCGCTTATCCCTAGAATGTGTAACCTATAGTTTCTTATTTCTGCCGTGACCTGTCTTAGTTTACCTGTCTCGTACATTGTCCTGACATTCCAAAAACCTAGTCTTGTATCCTGTTTTGCGGTCAGGACATCCGTTTTCATGTCAGTGGCTTCCTTTCGGCTTTCACCACTGACAGTCATACGAGCCACAGACTCCGAATTATTGTTTCCGTATCTTCATTGTTTTTTTTTACACAGACAGGGGTGTCACCCCTGTGCTAAAACCCCCAACCTGAAGGACCAGGGTACCAGCTTTTGTCTGACCCCTACCCACACAGACCAGTCCAGCTTGGTTGAACCTACCAGGAGTAAAACTCCCACTGGCATAGCTCTGGGGATTATCAGGGTACGCAAGCTGCCATACCGCTACAAGGTATAGGTACCATTGATGGCAGAAGACAATCTTGCACCTCCCTATATCTAGAAATATAAGTTTGACTACGCACACACACAATTGTTTGACAACAAGACACACAAACGTGAAAAACTATGGTAAATTGGGTATGGGTCTGACCAACACACAAAGTTAAGTTCTTTTTGTTGTGTATTATCATTTAAACTTTACAACATCGAATATCTAAGACAGATCAAATAAATCAGAATTTATACATAAAAAATATCAGAGTACATGTGCCCTCCCCCTTATTGAGAAAGAAAGAACCCAACAAGTTAATAACCCCAAAGGTCAAAGGTTAACACTATGTTACAGCATAGACAGTAAAGAAAAGAACAAAGTTCCTACTAAAGCTATCCAGTAAATAACCAATATTTAAGCAAACCAAAGATGATGTAGTTTCTGTAACTAAGAAATTAGTCACTCTCTCTATCTGACATACAGTGGCCACTCAATCACACTTACCTAATCTGAGTGATAAATCCCGTGGAATTACAATGGTTCCTGGATATATAAAGTATCAGGGGTATTATCCAAGTCGGCCCAGTCCACCCTCTATAACAAATAAGATTTTTAGGAGGGGGACGCCATATTTAGTGGTGTATTCCTGGATCAACAAATGTCACCTCGAATAGTTAATGTAGAACCGAGATCTGGTGTTCACAGTACTAAGGAAACATCTGGTTGCTAAAAACTGTTATTTATGATGGTGATGGTAAATCCTATCGGCTGGCTCTGTGGTGATTGCCGATTTTGAAACAGCGTAACTTGCTGGATAAATCCGATGATACGACTGTCAAAAGTCAGATAGTACTGGTATTGATGTTACGCCACAGTGGGCTGATAAAATTGAATGAATATCTGGGTATTTGTAAGTCCAGTAAACTTTACTATTTAATGTTAATTTGTCTCTTAGGCAAATCCTGTTCACAACTGAACTTGGGGACGCGTAATGCCAAGAAGAGGACAACATTAATCAATCAGTAGATGAAGAAAAGGACCAACATAGACCAAAATAGACCACAGTAGCAGTTTGATCAGGTCTGATAGAATAGAGAAACATTATGAAAAAAAATGCTACTATTATACCTCTACACACACACACACACACATATATATATATATATATATATATATATATATATATATATATATATATATATATATATATATATATATATATACACGGAAGGGGACGTGACGATCTCTCATCCTCTCCGTCAGTCCTGATAAACGTTAAAAGGCACACGGTGTCTCTAGCCTATTCCTATCCGGTCAGCTTTCGCTTAGCGCGGCGTCTCTAGTTCGGGTGAAGGTATGTGCCCTCTCCGCTAATTTGCTCGCGCGTTATCGATCAGCGCACAATGTCAATTATTATTTAATTACACCTACGCGCACTTAACAAATATCTCCTTTCATTAATAGCTATTTGATTGTCAGCGTCTGGTATAACTACAGTCACTTACTAAGATTACACAAAATGAAATATAACGTGAATTATATGGTCCATTATCAGTCACGTCTATCATATTAATTCAGTCAGTTAAACCGTATCTTCTGTGTGAGAAAGCGGGTGATGGAATTTACATTAAACTGCACAACTGGTAAAAGAATCTACGCGTTATTTATTTCACTAGTTTTACCGCTAGGAAATCACAGTGAATTATAATGGTAAAACTTAACACAGTTTAACACTTAAGCACAATTTTCTATTAGCAGAAAATCTGAACGAAATCCCCACGAAGGCTATTAACACACCTTCCACAAAATGGTTCCAGACTACGTGTTTCATTCATTCATTCATAACCCTCCACTCCCAAAGGAGCATAGGCCTTCAACAAACACATGCCAAGTCCTCCTGTCACGTGCCATCATCTCAAGTTCTTTCCATGTTCTCCTCATCATTTTCACCTCTGTTTCCAACTCTCTTCTCCATGTACTTCTTGGTCTTCCTCTGCCTCTCTTGCCCTGGGGGTTCCAGAACAAGGACTGCCTTGTAATGCTATCAACAGGTTTTCTCAGTGTGTGTCCTATCCATCGCCATCGTCTTCTTCTCATTTCTTGTTCCACTGGCACTTGTCTAGTTCTTGTCATCAGTTCCACGTTGGTAACCTTGTCATACCATTTTAATCCCTCTATTCTACGCAAGCACCCATTTATGAAAGTCTGTAGCTTTTTGGTTGTTGTCTTTGTTGTTCTCCATGTCTCTGAGCCATACAATAGGACTGACTTCACATTTGAGTTGAAGATTCTTATTTTCGTGTTGGATCCTATTTCTCTTGATCTCCATATATTTCCCAATGCAATGAAAGCTCCTCTTGCCTTTTGTATTCTTATTTTGATATCGCTGTCTGTCCCTCCAACTTTGTCTATATTACTGCCAAGATATGTGTATGATTCTACATCTTGTATTGGTGTTTCTTCAAGTTCAACCCTGTTATCATTACCTGCATTTATTAGACTACGTGTTTAGACTCCGAAAAATTCTGAGCGACAACTGATAACTGGTTTGAGAGGATGTTAATTTTCACACTCTTTTGCATAGCGGAGAAATCAGAAAACTACGTTCCCCAAATAAAAGGTTTTACGGTCGCTCTGTCGGCCGTTGCTAATCGACAACAGAGACTTAAACCATGTAACGGGCTTCTAGTCGATTTGCCCGCTTCTGGAGATCAAAGAGTTGTCTCCCCTATATGTACGAACATCACAGGGTCCCTCGGGAAAATATTTTGCCCGGTCGTCTCGCTTCAAAGAGGTCCGGTGTTTTTCCTCGTGCATCTGTCTGCTTTCTGATGATTGACAGATCAGCTCGCGTGAGAAACTCAGGTAAACAGACCGGGTTCGCTCCCTGTTATGACTGGCAGGTCGCGGAAGTTGGTAATATTTCCGTTTCTTTACGTTTCAGGGAAAAGAGGCGTAGATTAAAGATGAATAACCGCAGGCTGTAAATTGCATGGCTTTGCTAGCGAATCATAGACGCTACGAGATCACGGAAAACTGTCAGACACTGTGATGGAATACATTGATACAGCGATAAAATCCTCCATTTATAAAGATAAAAGTTAAAATAAAATGTAGGGACAAAATATAGTTAAGATACACTGCTACTTCTTCGCCCACGCCACGGGCACGTTGATGTTGGTAGACCGTACCATCGTTTTCTAGTGTCATTGAAAATAACTAGTTATAACATGGAGACACGAAAGGCCTATTCGTTCAGACGGGGTAAGAAAACGGGGTAAGAAACGGAGGGAAGAAAAAAATGATGCCGTCTGCACGCGTTAGAACCTAAACTAGCATACGCGCGAACTTGTAGCTAGTGGTTTGAAATACGATGTAAAAAGTAAGAACATGTAGTTAATTGGTCTCGAAAACAAGTTTAGCTCTTGTCTAGAATGACGTAATTCCCCACGTACTACGGGAGAACCACGTATTTAGCTCGAAAGTGCTGCAAAAAGACATGAATAGGTGAATATTATATAAAAAATATGGAATTCCTTAATAATAGGTTTAGAATAATAAAAGTTAGCTAGTTTGATACCCTATCTTTTCCTGACAAATAATATGCTTTCAAATAAAAGGACGAACAGATGAATCAGAAGTTATTGACAAAAGACTGATTGGTTCGATGCAGACTCGCAAACACATGTTAATTTTGCATTCACTAAAGTTACATTTGACGCGTCCTTGAGACGAAGGCAGGAAAAAAGTACATGTAAACAAGGGGGAGACACGGCGGATAGAATCTAAAAATATCTTCGCAGTAGAAATCTAAGCAGTGGGTGAGGAAAAATTTGAATAGTTTTTTGTAGTTGGGCCCAAAACCAAGTCCAAACTTGGGAAATGACAAGTTCGGACAGACCGACCGACAGAAATACACTACACACTAGACCGAAACTGGACCCAAATTGGACATTTATGTTTGAAATTTTAAACTGTAGAGGGGAAGTACTCTCATTGGACGAAATAGTTAATGTTATTGAAAAAGTTTGCCGGCAAGTTGCCATTTTGTCAAAGACTGTCCACATAAGCAGATCGTTGATGCTAAGAGGTTTGTCGTCCATTAACTATATGTGATAATAGTAGTGGGACGCCCTAATCTAGCCAGCAGCTCAGCTGAGTTTTTGCTAATTCAACGTTTCTGTGTATTTCATTGAATTTTGGGGTAAGATTGAACTTATTAACCTTTTATTTAACATTTTAAGGGAGAGATACTGCCATATAATGAAAAAATGATTACGACAAGAAAGTACATATTCTAGGTCCCCAGCCAAGTCTACAGAGTCTAGAGGCGGATGAAATATATGAAAAAAAATATCCAAAAAATGTAGAATACAGATCTTTATTTCAGGAGATCAGTAGGAACATATCACCCACCTTATTGTATAGAAGAAAGAGATTAATGATAATATTTCAGATGCAGTGCAGCCCTTGGAGGAGAGGAATGGGAACTAGTGTTACCTGTTACATCATTGATGTAGATGTTCTGGATTGGTCAGAGAGATCTGACTCAAGTCTTTATTTTATGCCATTGTTGTTTATAATTACGGTGGAATATGTATTATGCTGAGTCTAGTTTAATTATGTGGTTGCAGGGGTTCTTGTCTGGTGCTGAGCTGGTGCCAGGTCTCCCAAGTGGTCAACACTGTTTGTAGAACTGCCTGCCTTTTGTAACTCTGAGCCAAGGTGGAGAGAGCTGGAGTTTCATCTATCGTCCCCAGGCTAGATAAGTGATTTTGGCCTGGCTTGCGTGGATTCATCAATCTAGTGTATAATTAAATAACCACATTGTGAACAAGCAAACTATTCCACCTATAAACTGTACAACAACACCAATAAACTTGATAGGTGGGGACATGAGGATGATGTAAATACCCGACCAGACATCGAGAACTATAGAAGAAAGACTCTAGATTTAAAATCAGTATTAGTGAATTTTAAAGTATATGTATAACCATTGCTTCTGTTGTTAATTGATTACTTGTAAATATAATATCATTGATTGTTTTGAGTTGAAAGTCCTGGCTAGAAAATTCTAGGTCAGGACAAAATAAATTTTGGAAAAAATTGTATAATACTACACTTTACACAGAGTGTTAGTCAATTTAATCATAGGAAGTAATATTTGTGTTTGTGGTTGTGTTAGTGTAATAAATTGCCTACACACCATACTTTCATTACCCTAGACATTAGACGTAGCTATCAGACATACTAGTCAAGAATAAGCCTGATTGAGGTCGTAGGTGGTAGTAGCAAGGTACTCTGTAAACTCACCAAAACTGTTATCCTCAGGGACCTTCACAACTGACCTCATTCAGTACACTAAGTCCCCATATAACATCAAAACCCACCACATATATTGGGGTCTCCTGTTCCGGGATTAGAACTATTAAATTATAAATTTGTATAAATTCAACATTGTCCATTAAAAAAAAAAATTTAAAAAAAATATTCATAATAAAATATTTAAAGTGGAGAGTAAGAGTTGATGAGTCTTCGCAGCCAGAGTTAATTAAGTAATTAGAGTATTACCTTGTTAATTAGAGGTTGTCAGTTGTCTTAGACCTTGTTAGAATTTGTGTGAAATAGAATGGCTGACCTAGCCAAATTCAGATCGGCTGCTGTGCTGACTGCGAAAGAAATGAACATGGAAGGGCAGGTTTTGATTCAATATGTAACGTCAGAATGCGACAAGTATATTGAAAGGGAAGATAGGATGTTAGCTGAATAGAAGAGGTTACAAATTGAGGCTGACAAAGAGGCTAAGGCATTGGAGGCGGATAGGGAGGCGGAGATTAAAAGGCTCCAATTAGAAGAAAAAAAAGCCGAAAGAGAAGCAGAGGAAAGAAGATTAGCTGCAGAAAGAGAAGAAAAAAGACAGGCTGCTGAAAGGGAAGCAGAAAAGGAGGAGAAGAGATTACAAAGGGAGCACGAGTTACGACTAAGGGAGTTGGAATTACAAGGCCATGCTCCTGAAAATGGTGCCAGCCCCTTTCCCTCCGATGCCACTCCTAGTCAGGGAGCCTCAACCTCAGCTATGGGTTTTCATTTAGACCATTTTGTTGAGAAAGACGATAACATAGAAGGGTATTTAAGTAGGTTTGAACTTTTGGCTACCACGTATGGGTTAGAGAGAGAGAGAGAGGTGGAGCCTGAAGTTGTCCCAGGGGCTTAGGGGAACCTCTTATGAAGTTTTTGCCAAAATTAATAGAGACGACCAAGACAATTATGACATGCTAAAGCAGGCTCTGTTATTAAGATATGAAAAGAATGGTGAATTTTATCGTAAGAAGTTTAGAAACGCCAAGCTTTTGTCTGGGGAGACATACCACCAATTCTCTGCCAGACTGGAAACCTATTTGGAGAAATGGACTGCTCTGGGGAAGATCCAAGATCTTAAAGAAATGATCATGATAGAGCAATTAAGAGAGTCCATGGCTCCAGACCTGAGAAAGTTTCTCATGGAACAAGGGGCAGAGAGGTTGGGTGAGGTATTGACTGTCGCTGAGAGGTATCAAGCAGCCCAGGCAGAGGTAGCTGGCACTAAAAAGAAACATATAGAGAATTTTAAGGCCACACAGAACTTTAATAAATTTGATAACAAGGAACAAGGTAACAAAGGTAAGGCAAATTTTGATAGGCCACGTAATGATTATCGTGATAGAACCCCACAGTTCAATGACCAAAAATATAATGAAAGAAAACCTTTTAACCAAGGAAAGAGGTGGTGTAAATGGTGTAAGAAGGACAACCATAACACCGAAGTTTGTAAAAGGAAACCTCCTAACTTTGCTGCAATGAAATCGGGGAACCAGAGATTAAAGGTTAAACCTATTGGACAGCAGGAACCTTATCACCCCCCAGTTTGTGAGGATGTTGTTTGTAACGGAGTCACCATAAGGTGCTTGTACGATACAGGTTTGGATTTTGATTCAGTTGTGAGGGCTAACCTAGTGAACCCAGGTCAGTATACCACCGAAACAGTGGAAATACAAAGGGCGACTAAGGACATACCACTCATGACACTTCCCATCGCCAGGATAACTGTAAAAACCCGCTATGTGGAAGGAGAAATCAGAGCAGCAGTGATAGATGAATCAATCTACCCTCTGATATTGAGGTGTAGATACGTCTTCTTGGGGAATCCCAAGAGACCTGTGATCATGGCGACAGTGCAGACCAGGTCACAGTCATGGGAGGAGGAAGGTGAACCTATAAATGCTCATCCAGAGGAGATGAGGAAGGCGCAGGCTGAGGATAGGACACTCAAGCCATGTTTTAAAAAATTTCCCAAATGTCACACACCTCCAAGCAAGGGAGATTATTATATGAAGAACAAATTGTTATACAGGAAGGCCGGAACTGGAACAAATGGTCACAGCCAGCTGGTTCTTCCCACTTCATATAGGGAGAAAGTGATGGAACTAGGGCATGCGATTCCCTTCAGTGGTCACATGGGGATCAGTGCCACAGGACAGCGTATAGCCTGTCATTACTTCTGGCCAGGGATAACAGAAGATATAAAAAGATATGTAAAATCCTGTCCAGAATGTCAAAGGGTAGCTCCAAAGCATTGGACTGCTCCTGCAACTCTAGGGGAAATGCCCATAGTGGGAACACCTTTTAAGAGGGTTGCAGTGGATATTGTGGGGCCTCTCACTCGGACCAAGAGGAGGAACAGTTACATCCTTACTCTGGTGGACACTTGTTCTATGTGGGGAGAGGCGGTGGCCCTGTCGTCAATCGATTCGAAACATGTAGCAGAGTCATTACTTACAATATTCACAAGATTAGGATTCCCGCATCAAATCTTGACTGATAATGGCTCACAGTTCAAGGGGAAACTAACGGAAGAAGTTTTTACGCTATTTCAAGCCAGACACTTACATTGTAGCCCGTACCATCCACAAGGGAACGGCCAGGTAGAGAGGTTCAATGGGACTCTCATTTCTATCCTGAGAAAGCTGGCACATGAGAAACCTGATATGTGGGACCAATTTTTGCCCGCTGCGTTGTTTGCGTACCGGGAAGTTCCACATAGTTCAACCGGGATGGCACCCGCAGCCCTGTTATTTGGGAGGCCCGTCAAAGGTCCATTAGAAGCCTTGTTGAGGACCTGGACAGATGAGAAGGCAGAAGAGACTGTTACCTCATCATATAACTATGTGAACGACCTGACCACTCGTCTGAAAGCTGGATGGAAACTGGCAAATGATAATTTGAGACAAGCCAGGAAGAAACATGCAGCTTATTTTAATAGGAAAACAAAGGACAGAGAATTAGCTGTGGGAGAGAAAGTACTTCTTCTACTACCCGGCAGCAATACTAAGTTGCAAATTGGATGGCAAGGTCCATATACGGTTCTAGAGAAGGTGTCTAGAACAAATTATAAAATTGACAAAAAGAGGAAGGAGAAAATATATCATGTGAACCTTTTAAAGAAGTATCTGGACAGACAAATCCAGGAAGGCACCCCTTTACTGACCTTGGCTATCGCAACCGAAATGAAAAAGGAACCACTCACCTCACATGAATACCCATTACACCCCTGTGAGACAGCCGCACAGGTAAAAGTCAGTAAGCACCTGACTAAAAATTAGAGGGAGAGAGTTCAACAGGTTCTGGAGGAACATTCAGATGTGTTAACAGACAAACCGGGGCATACTAATTTGCTAGAGTATGATATGAAGCTGGTAGACTCAACACCAATCTGTATGAGAGCCTATTCTGTTCCGTTCGCTAAGGAGAAAGCATTGAAAGAGGAGGAAGTGCATTATGAATTCAACATGTTGCCATTCGGATTGAAAAATGCTCCGAGTGTGTTTTCTAGAATGATGCGCAAATTGTTGGATCCCTTGAATAATCCATGTATCATGAATTTCATAGATGATATCCTCATCGCTACAGAAACATTTGAAGAACACGTTAACTCTCTGAATATGCTATTTGATAGGCTTAGAGAAGCGAACTTGACTGCTAGACCAACAAAATGTTGTATTGGATGCAAAGAGTTGGAATTCTTGGGACATACTGTATATCAGGGTAACATGACCCCTGATCCCAAGAACTTGGAAAAACTGCAGAGAGCGCCTAGACCTCAAACAAAGAAAGACGTGCGATCATTCGTGTCGTTATGTGGGTTTTACCAAAAATATATCAAAAATTTTAACTCTATATGTGCTCCTCTGACTGACTTGACTCGCAAGGGAAATCCAGATAAAATTGTTTGGTCAGCGCAATGTGAATTGGCATTCCAAGAGTTAAAGGAAAACATTCACTAGCAAGCCTATTCTCAAATTGCCTGATTTGACTCAGGATTTTGTGGTGAGAACGGATGCAAGCAATGTAGGCCTGGGGGCTACTTTGTTGCAAAGGTCCTCTTCACCCAATGGGGAACTGAACCCAGTCGCTTATGCTAGCCGCAAGTTGAACAAAGCGGAACAAGGCTATTCCACAAGCGAAAAGGAGTGTTTAGCGTTAATCTGGGCGATAAAAAAGTTCCAAATCTATCTGTATGGTAGGACTTTTGTGGTCCGAACAGATCACCAGCCGCTCGTATTCTTATCACAGGCCAAGCATGAAAATACCAGATTATTACGTTGGTCTTTATTATTACAGCCATATCAATTAACATTGAATATATTCCGGGGTCACAGAACGTCGGTGCAGATTTCCTCAGTAGGCACCCCTGTGATCAGATCTAGAATATTCAGCAGGCGTAAGGAGTTAATTTTATCGATGTGTATCACTGGTTTTGGAACTTGCATTAATGCATGTTCTCAAGTGGGGAGATGTGCGATGGAATACATTGATACAGCGATAAAATCCTCCATTTATAAAGATAAAAGTTAAAATAAAATGTAAGGATAAAATATAGTTAAGATACACTGCTACTTCTTCGCCCACGCCACGGGCACGTTGATGTTGGTAGACCGTACCATCGTTTTCTAGTGTCATTGAAAAAAACTAGTTATAACATGGAGACACGAAAGGCCTATTCGTTCAGACGGGGTAAGAAAACGGGGTAAGAAACGGAGGGAAGAAAAAAATGATGCCGTCTGCACGCGTTAGAATCTAAACTAGCATACGCGCGAACTTGTAGCTAGTGGTTTGAAATACGATGTAAAAAGTAAGAACATGTAGTTAATTGGTCTCGAAAACAGGTTTAGCTCTTGTCTAGAATGACGTAATTCCCCACGTACTACGGGAGAACCACGTATTTAGCTCGAAAGTACTGCAAAAAGATATGAATAGGTGAATATTATATAAAAAATATGGAATTCCTTAATAATAGGTTTAGAATAATAAAAGTTAGCTAGTTTGATAGCCTATCCTTTCCTGACAAATAATATGCTTTCAAATAAAAGGACGAACAGATGAATCAGAAGTTATTGACAAAAGACTGATTTGTTCGATGCAGACTCGCAAACACATGTTAATTTTGCATTCACTAAAGTTACATTTGACGCGTCCTTGAGACGAAGGCAGGAAAAAAGTACATGTAAACAAGGGGGAGACACGGCGGATAGAATCTAAAAATATCTTCGCAGTAGAAATCTAAGCAGTGGGTGAGGAAAAATTTGAATAGTTTTTTGTAGTTGGGCCCAAAACTAAGTCCAAACTTGGGAAATGACAAGTTCGGACAGACCGACCGACAGAAATACACTACACGCTAGACCGAAACTGGGCCCAAATTGGACATTTATGTTTGAAATTTTAAACTGTAGAGGGGAAGTACTCTCATTGGACGAAATAGTTAATGTTATTGAAAAAGTTTGCCGGCAAGTTGCCATTTTGTCAAAGACTGTCCACATAAGCAGATCGTTGATGCTAAGAAGTTTGTCGTCCATTAACTATATGTGATAATAGTAGTGGGATGCCCTAATCTAGCCAGCAGCTCAGCTGAGTTTGTGCTAATTCAACGTTTCTGTGTATTTCATTGAATTTTGTGGTAAGATTGAACTTATTAACCTTTTATTTAACATTTTAAGGGAGAGATACTGCCATATAATGAAAAAATGATTACGACAAGTAAGTACATATTCTAGGTCCTCCGCCAAGTCTACAGAGTCTAGAGGCGGATGAAATATATGAAGAAAAAAAATATCCAAAATATGTAGAATACAGATCTTTATTTCAGGAGATAAGTGATTTTGGCCTGGCTTGCGTGGATTCATCAATCTAGTGTATAATTAAATAACCACATTGTGAACAAGCAAACTATTCCACATATAAACTGTACAACAACACCAATAAACTTGATAGGTGGGGACATGAGGATGATGTAAATACCCGACCAGACATCGAGAACTATAGAAGAAAGACTCTAGATTAAAAATCAGTATTAGTGAATTTTAAAGTATATGTATAACCATTGCTTCTGTTGTTAATTGATTACTTGTAAATATAATATCATTGATTGTTTTGAGTTGAAAGTCCTGGCTAGAAAATTCTAGGTCAGGACAAAATAAATTTTGGAAAAAATTGTATAATACTACACTTTACACAGAGTGTTAGTCAATTTAATCATAGGAAGTAATATTTGTGTTTGTGGTTGTGTTAGTGTAATAAATTGCCTACACACCATATTTTCATTACCCTAGACATTAGACGTAGCTATCAGACATACTAGTCAAGAATAAGCCTGATTGAGGTCGTAGGTGGTAGTAGCAAGGTACTCTGTAAACTCACCAAAACTGTTATCCTCAGGGACCTTCACAACTGACCTCATTCAGTACACTAAGTCCCCATATAACATCAAAACCCACCACAGACACTCTAGGCTATATGTCCATTATACGTCACAATACATATTTACAAACACTGCGAGGTAACACTGGCACTAGTGATGATGTATCGCTAACAGCTGTTCTCTTACC
>JAMPIV010014363.1:0-90000 GCA_024509875.1 Oreohelix idahoensis | reverse complement strand
CTTTCTAATAAAGTAAAAAGTATTACAGTTTACACGTGTTGCCATGTGAGTTACCCAATCTGTAAGTTTGTACACAATGGCATCGGACATCGTATTACCATATATGGGAGACGTGACCTTTGCAAACTTTTTCTATGTCGGAAATATTTTGAGGGTACCACATGTCGTGCTTAGATAGGTTTTAAAGGTATTTAAGGTCCCACCTGAGTATAGGAGATGGCGATAATACGTGAGAAGTAAAGGTTTAAGAAATAGATTTTCACGAGTGAATAGTGAAGGAGAAGATCTGTCTCTGCATTGAGTAGTTTCTCTAGTCCAGCCTATCTATACGACTATAATTTAGTGTAAGACAATCTTGCACCCCTTATATTGAGAAATATAAGTTTACTAAACACACACTCAGCTATGTCACAATAAGACACACTACGTGAAAAAACTATGGTGAAATGGGTTTGGGTCTGACCAACAAACACACAGTTTGTTATTTTGTTGTTTATTACCACTAAACTTTACAGCATCCAATATCTAAAAGAGAAAGATCAAATACATCAGAATTACGTATATATATATATATATATATATATATATATATATATATATATATATATATATATATATATATATATATATATATATATATAGAGAGAGAGAGAGAGAGAGAGAGAAAATATACAGAATACCTGTGCCCTCCCCTCCTTGGGAAGATAAGAACCCAACCAGTTAATAACCCCAAAAGGTTAAAGGTTAGCACTAGGTTACAGTATAGACAGTAAAGAAAGAACACAGTTCCCACTAAACGTTATCCAATAAAATTAAACAATATTCTAACAGAATTCATATGCTACAGTGTTTCCTGTACTAAAGAAAAAGATTTCACTCTCTCTCTCTCTCTCTCTCTCTCTCTCTCTCTCTCTCTGTCATACTTGGCCACGCACAATCTCGCTTCTTACCCTATTCTTGGTGCAACCATCTGTTGGGCGTAAAAATCCATGAATGTATTTATAAGGTCCAGAGTAGCTATCGTCCGAATTGGGCCCCAGTCCCTCCTTGTCAATAATTAAAATTTTATAAGGGGAACGCCTAATTTGGTGGTTGATTTCCTGGATACCCACTGTCACCTTGGATAGTTAATGACGAGACTCTCTGAGATCTGGTGTTCCCCGTAAACAGTAGGAAAGACTCTGAGTGCAAAAAAACTGTTATTTATTGTTATTTGATGCTGATGGTAAATCTTATCGGCTGGCTCTGGTGAGTGCCGATTCTGAAATAGCGTAGCTCTTCTGGATAAATATCCACTTGGAAACGACTATCAAATGTCGGGAGAGTTTTTATATCTTCCACACCCCAGTAATAATAAATTCTTTTCTTTAAGCGCCAAACACGGCGCATAAGGCAGAAACCAGTGCTCTCCAGGTTGTTCGTTGTGACGCCACTCCTCTTAGCTCTTGCACATTATTTAGGCCCAACGTTCTTCCTTCTCTTATTATTGTTCTTCTGAGTGTTTCTTTTGGTCTTCCTTTTTTCCGCTTACCCTCAGGAACCCAAGTGAGCGCCTGTAGTGGTATTCTGTTGTTTTGCATTCGTAGGACATGACCGATATATGACCATCGTCTTTTCCTTATATAGTCGGAGACATATTTCTGCCTAGAGTCTTCTCTTATTTGTCGATTAGTCTTGAATTCTTTCCAACTGATGTTCATGAGTTTTCTAAGACATTTGTTCTCGAATGTATTCAGCTTGTTCTCCAATGATTTTGTTATTTTCCAACTCTCACAGCCGTATGTTAACACTGAGATAACATTTGAATTAAACAGACGAAGCTTGGTATGTATATTCAATGATCGTAATTTCCAAATGTTAGATAATCTATTGAAGGCGCTAGCTGCCAAAGCAATTCTAGTATGGATTTCTCTTGTTGTGTCACCATCCTGAGTCATTTTACTGCCTAAATAATTGAAATTTTCAACTTTCTGTAGTTTTTCCCCGTTCAAGATGATATCAAAGGTCTCGTTAGAAAAGTTCATAGCTTTAGTTTTAGAGGCATTTATTTGGAGACCAATTTTAACCGAGAGATGACACAAATTATTTATTGCTTCTTGGGATTGTCTTGGTGTTGAACTTAAGAATGCTACATCATCTGCGAAATCCAGGTCCCCCAGGAATTTTCCATTTGTCCATTTTATACCCAATTGTTCATTGTGGGTATAGTTTCTCATAACCCAATCAATAGCTATTCCAAAAAGTAGTGGTGACATAATACAGCCTTGTTTCACCCCTGTTTCTACTGTAAACCATTCTGTATTCCCTTTATTTGTTCTAACACAACATCTTGCATTGTCATATAGCGCTTTGATTATATTCACATATTTTGTTGGAAAACCATAGATTGTAAGTATCTTCCACAATGATGGGCAGTGTAGACTATCAAAGGCTTTTTGAAAATCGACGAAGGTGATAATAAGTGGCGATTGCCTTTCCACTGATTCTTCTATAATTGTTCTTAGTGTGAATATTTGATCAATACATGATCGTTTCGGCCTGAAACCCGCTTGTTCTTCTCTGATCTTTTCGTCAGCATGCAATTTAAGTCTTTCTAACATCATGCAACATAATAATTTTCCAGGTACTGATAATAGAGATATACCACGCCAGTTATTACAGTCTAATAGATCACCTTTCTTCGGTAACTTTACAATAATACTGTCTTTCCATTGTTGTGGTGGTTGTTCTTCTCTCCATACTTCATTTATAATATCTAAAATTCTCAAGAGGTTGTTGTCATTAACTGCTTTAATCATTTCCCCTGAAATTTCGTCAACTCCAGCAGCTTTAAAATTTTTTAATCTTTTAACGGCTTGTTTGATCTCGTCCAGCGTGAATTCATCGCAAGTTATTGGCAAGGTGGTTGTGGATGTTTCATTATTAAAATCAGGTGTTACTGTTGGTGGTGGTCTGTTTAGCACCTCCATGAAGTGCTCAGCCCATCTCTTCATTTGTTCTTTTTCTGTTGGTATTGAATTCCCTAATTTACCTTTAACAGGTGTTTCCATAGCAGTAGGCTGGTGACATAGTTGTTTTGTAATTTGATAAAGGCACCTACTATTACCAGTTCTTGCAGCATTTTCAGCTTCTACGGCCAGTTCATTGATGAAATGTCTTTTATCTCTTCGAGTTTTTGTCTTCACTTCTTTATTTAACAAGTTATAAGTTAGTTTGCAAGATTCAACTGCATTATGTGTACTTGCCGCTAGTAGTTTAAGTTTTGCTGTTTTCCTTTCTTGTATTTTATCCCAAGTATCTTCTCTCATCCATTTTTTCTTTTTATGTACTAGGTATCCGGTGGTCGCTACAGCTGCTTCTGTCATTGCTGTTCTCAGTTGTTCCCATTTAGTATCGATTGTCTTGGTGGTGATATCGTTGTCAATTTTGCCTAAAGCATCGAAATAGTTGTTCATTTTGACATTATATTCCTTCTTTATATCATTTGATTGTAGTCTGTGTACATCTATTCTTCTATTTTTATTCGGTTGGTATAACTTCTTCAGTTTAATTCTCATTTTAGCTATGCAGAGGTTATGATCGCTTCCGATCTCTGCACCTCTGTATGCCCCAGTGGGCTGATAAAAATGCAGACAAATATATCTGGGTATTTTGTAAGTCCGGTTAAAATTTACTATTAAAATGTTCGTTAATCTCTGTGGCCCGTCTTGTTCACAACTGAAAACGTGGAGACGCGTCAGCCAACAGAAGACAACTTTAATCCAATCAGTAAAAATAGAGACAAGGCCCAAGATATAGCCACATAAAAAACCGCTGGTCGCCGTTGATCAAGTCATACTTAAGGATGTAAAAATGTTATGAAAAATAAAGCTACTAATGTATATCTACATATATATATATATATATATATATATATATATATATATATATATATATATATATATATATATATATATATATATATATATATATATATATATATATATATATATATATATATATATATATATTGTCTCTAGCCTATTCCTATTTGGTCAGTTATCATTTAATTTATCCATATGCGCACTTTAACAAATATCGCCTGTCGTTAAGTAGCTATTAGATTGTCGTCGTCTGTTTGTTAAGTCGCATGATATTTAAACACACTCACTTACTAAATCACACACAATGCAACAAACGTGTATTCTATTCCGTCTCGCATCCGTCGCCTAGTGTATTAATTAGTCAACTACACCGTCTCTTTCTGTGTGATAGCGGGTGGAAAAATTATCATTAAACTGCACAACTGATACAAACAAATTGCTACACGTTATTGATTTCGCTAGTTCTATCACCTAGACAATCACAGTGAATTTAAGATGAAAAACCTTTAACACTTGAATACGCTTAAGCACAAATTTATATTACCAGAAATTCAGAATAAGATCCCCACGAAGCTATTAACACATTTATCCGCACTGGTTCTAGGTAACGTGTTTAGACTCTCCGAAAAATCTGGGCGACAACTGATAAATGATTGTGAGGAGACGCCGTTTATATACCGTTATGTTATAATGATCTCTAGAAGATGTTACTTTTCACACCCCGTTTCATAGCGGAGAAATCAGAAACTACATTTCCCCCAATAAAGGGTTCCACCCGTCTCTCTGTTCGGCGTTGCTGGCCGATCACAATGCTTAAACCGTGTAACGGGATTTCTTTTGAGATTTCGCCGTTTCTGGAGATCAAACAATAGTCTCCACCTGAATGTATAAACATCAAAGAGTACACGGGGAAAAATATTTTTGCCCGTGCAATTCACTACACAGAGGTTCGGTGTTTTCCACGTGTTTTCCACTTGAGGTCTGTCCGGTGTCGTAATATTGACAGATTCGCTCGTGTGAGAAACTTGGGTAAACGAACGTGGTTCGCCCCCTGTTTGATTGGCAGGTTTGCGAAAGTTGGTAAACAACTTCGTTTGATAACAGCTCAAAGAAAGGGGCGAGGATTAAAATGAGTAAACGCAGTCTGTCAAATGTTTGACTTTGCGAACGAATTATAAAACTACGCTGAGGTCACGAAAGGGCGGTCGGATACAGTGGCTATATTTCCATTATACGTCACACCACACCCGGCCTGTTTGAATGTGATTGGAGCGTTTGTTTAACTCCATAACCAACAAAGGCGTGGGAAGATAGGAATATAGTCTGACCATTTTCGTAGTTTTATTTCACTGTGAATTTCACGCTCGCCAAGACAACATCAGACCTCGCCAGAGTGAAGACTTGATTCATAATTGCTTTTTTTAACCGGGCCTTTTATTGGAGAACCAAATAAGACTTACACAGCACAGGAAATCTCTACATTTTAATTAGGAACACCGAGACTAGAAAACTGAAGAAACACGGAGTAAGAGAGGGAATCTGTTGTCAAATTAAAGACCCCCAGACGCGTGTAAGAGACCGACTCGTCTCTTTTATTCATCTGAGCAACAAGTCTGTAGCCAGGATTGGCTTATTGGTGGTACTAACAAAAAGGACCATTTCTTTCTGGGACAAGAATGGACGAGTGGTTACGCTTTAAGACGGATGACCAGCTTTGAAGACTCTCCTAGACTTTCCTGGGAAACGAGCTTCACCGTACGAACCTTGACCAGAGACGAGTGAACGCAGTGTACAGAAAACCAACTCATCAGGAGGAGGAGGATCAGAATCGTCACTAGAAGCAAGTTAACCCATATGCTGCCACTTAAACTGTTTATCAAAAACCATCACCCGAGTGATGAAAACTTTATTTTGTAATTAACTATTATTCCTTTCTTTTAAACTGTTAAACTTAAAGTGATTATTAAATTTTGTTATTTGTAATTATACCAATTTAACTTCGCTTCAATCATTTTAAATGTACTACATGTTTGTCTCAGTCAAAGTTACTAAACATACGCTCTAAACAGAGCTATATTATAATTATAATTCCACTGATTAACTCAGCGGTGGGGGCTTAACGAGCTAGAATAAACCATGGCTTAAATCCTTCACAAATGTTGAAGAATTACAGAATTAACGTGCTCAGCAACAGCCAGCATTGTTTTCGCTTATCTGAATATCTTGTGAAGACTCCCATGTGATAGAAGCTTTACTACTCTTCTACCTACATTTCTGCCAAGAGTAATCTTGTATAAAGATAGACTCCATTGAAGCCTATAATAGATACTCTTGAGTTTTGGCCACTGTTGGACCCCTACTGCAAAGCAGGGGAGGCAATATCGTCACAATGATAACGATGATAATGATGGTAATGATGATGATGCTGATGATGATATGGACGACGATGATGGTGATGATGATGATGATGATGATGATAATGATAATGACAATGACGACCACGATGACGACCACGATGATGATGACGATGACGACAACGATGATGATGATAATTTGGACGACGATGATGATTTTGATGATGATGATGATGATTATGATAATGATATTGATGATAATGATTATGACGATGACGACCACAATGATGTTGACAATGGTGATGATGATATTGACGATAATGATGGTGATGATGATGATGATGATGATGATGATGATGATGATGATGATGATGATGATGATGATGATGATGATGATGATGATGATGATGATGATGATGATGATGATGATGAGGAGGAGGAGGAGGAGGAGGAGGAGGAGGAGGAGGATGATATTAACGATGATGATGCTGCTGGTGATGATGATGATGACGACTACGATAGTTGTGATAATAAAACAATCACAGTATGAACACTACAAATTACAATAAGTGTGTCTATGTGAAAAGCACACAGATACATATAATCAAATGTTGGAAACGCCTAGCATAGAAAATCTTATTACATAAAAATGTCGGGACAAAATAAGCATCATCTGGGCCTGACACTCCGGCGCTGAGAATGTGCAACATAAAAATCAGCAGTAGTTGACAGAGACGCGAGAGAAGCCTGGCGCGTGAGATTCCCAAGCCCCATGTCAGCACAGTCCTATCTGCAGAAAATCGATAATTGTGAACATTGAAAATAAAAAGTCATTTGAGCAGACACACGTGAAGCAAAAAGACAATCTTATTCAGTTTAAGCCCAGACGAAGCATCATCAAAACAATCGTCAAAGGGCAGGCTGTAACAAACGGAATACTAATATGGACTGCAGCCATTACCATCAATATTATTATATGTCTTAAAAATTAATACTTACAGTACATGTGAGAATGAATGATGAGAGAAAAGAAGGGCAGAATGTTAGACGGGCATGCGCGTCCAATTCTCAACCCTTTGAAAATAAAATTCGTTCGTTCGTGCCACTTTTCTGTATTATGCAGAATGCGTGGATCGAAACATACATTCGATCTTATAGCCAGTGTCGCCCTTAGTAATTACGAGGCCTGATTTTGGACAATTCTAGTGGAGCCCTATGGATTATAGTTTTGTTGTAACAAGTTTTGTCAAAATATAGCTAATAAATATAAATATTCACCCATGTATTTACGGAGCCCGAAAGGAGAGCAACGAATAGCGGCACAGTTACCTCCCATGCACGTCGTAAAAAGCGACTAAGCAAGGGGCTGGTTACCCCATCATGTTAAAAAAAAAAGTGTTAAACCCCCAAAAACTTTAACAAACATAGACAGGTCAACTGAGAAAATAAAAACTCATCCAACTAAGACAGAAGGACAGCTGGCAGGGAAACGAATTACGCAACACGGAGAAAGTCGAAAGGAGTCTGTGTTGCTGACTAACCTTCTTTTGAGAACCTCAAGATTTGGCACCTGGCATGTTCGTACATTGAACGAACAAAGGAAGACGGTACAGGTGGCAGCGGAAATGAGAGCTACAAGAAATCTGTTTACAGCATTACAAAGCAGTCGTTGTTCTGGACACCCCCCCCCTCCCCCCTTTCCCAGGGTAAGAGAAGCTGAGGTAGATAAAGAAACACACGGAGAAGAGAACTGGAAACAGAAGTGATAATGATGAGGAAAACGTGGAAAGCGCTTGAGCTGATGGCACGTGACAGGAGAACTTGAGCTGATGGCACGTGACAGGAGGACTTGAGTTGATGGCACGTGACAGGGGGACTTGAGCTGTAGCACGTGACAAGAGAACTTGAGCTGATGGCACGTGACAGGAGAACTTGAGCTGATGGCACGTGACAGGAGAACTTGAGCTGATGGCACATGACAGGAGGACTTGAGTTGATGGCACGTGACAGGAGGACTTGAGCTGTAGCACGTGACAAGAGAACTTGAGCTGATGGCACGTGACAGGATAACTTGAGCTGATGGCACGTGACAGGAGAACTTGTGCTGATGGCACGTGACAGGAGGACTTGAGCTGATGGCACGTGACAGGAGGACTTGAGCTGATGGCACGTGACAGGAGGACTTGGCAAGTGTTTGTTCACGGCCTACGCTCATTGGGGAGCTAAAGGGTATTGATTGATTGAAATATAAATATTGTTAAAATTGTAATCCAGTGTAAAAGGAAATATTCCTAATATCTATTTTAATATAATCTTTTTTCCTTGTTGTTTTTTTTTTCAAAGCTGGATGATTGCTTATTTCTGGCTATGTTTAAATGTATGTCTGTCTATCTATCTATCCGTCTGTGTTTCTGTCTGTCTGCTTGCTTATTTATCTATCTATCCATCCATCCATCCATCCATCCATCCCTCCATCCATCCCTCCATCCATCCATCCATACCGTTTTATTAGTTTATAAACTTACATCCATCCATCCATCTATCTATCTATCTATCTATCTATCTATCTATCTATCTATCTATCTATCTATCTATCTATCTATCTATCTATCTATCTATCTATCTATCTATCTATCTATCTATCTATCTGTCTGTCTGTCTATCTGTCTGTTTGTCTATCTATCTATCTGTCTGTTTGTCTGTCTATCTATCTATCTATCTATCTATCTATCTATCTATCTATCTATCTATCTATCTATCTATCTTTCTATTTATCTATCTACCTAGCTATATCTACCTATATATCTATCTATCTATCCGTGTGTGTGTCTGTCTGTCTGCTTGCTTAACTATCTATCTATATCTATCCATCTACCTATAGAGTCTGTCCTACGTCTCTATAAAATGCACCAAAGACAAAAACAAGTTAACTAAAGTACCGACGTCAATGAATGAATAACATTCTCAGAGAAGATTACGACACGTCATAACGTGTGACATATAAAGTCAGCTAGCCACCACGTGACGACTGACGTAAACTGTCACTAATAAATAAAATATTCTTGCAGAAATTTTATATGGCGCCTTACATCATCATCATCATCATCAGTAGCACCTTTTTAGACAATTTCACGACCAATCATTCCTGTCCTGTCCGATTTGTTCATCATGTTCTCTTGTATTCTTTATACAAATTTATGTCTATATTCAGTTCCTTTCTCCAAATGTTTTTTTCTCTCTCTCTCTCTCTATTTCTCCTACCAATGGAATTTCCAGAACAACTATATTCAAATTGTGTTACAGCTGAAGAAAGGTCGAGCGTCTTCAGAAATAAACATTAAAAAAACCTTTTTCCCCTTCGCTCGGGCGACATTGTCCCTTAGGACTGCGTATGTATACAATAACGCCCGTTTGTGTTTTGCTTGTAGAATCAATCATCAAGAAACATAACTGGTGAAATAGTTACAAAGTGTCTAGTCTTGAAGTTATTTACCCTAATTGTCATAACCTCACCACAACACTTCTTTTTTCAGCCCCTTCTAGTCGATGTCGCTTCATTTACTTTATTGTCTTTAACATGGCGCTGACAGCCTCGTTATGGAAAACAAATTGGTGCAGAAACCACAACTTCGTGAACATGAGAAGGCTTTAGTGCAGGCTTCTGAGCCAGCTGCAGGAGGTAGCGCCATGCTATTTGGGGAACGAAAATGAAACAAAATGATCGTTATGGTATTTTTAATTCTTGCCACGCGATCACCATTCTGAAATTGTTTGCTTTGAGGACTTCACTGAATAGACAGGAGGTTTGCTGAGAGATATAAAGAAACTATTTTCAACATTAACTGAAAGTTATCATCTTTTGGCTAACCAGACACGTGACCGCGGAACGACAGACGAGAAGGCGCTGGCGATGGATATGTGGCAGTAAGGGACGGAAGCGTGAAAAGTCTAACCGGAGTTGGTATAGACGGGGTAGAAAAAGGGGTTGCGCAAAAAGAGTGTTGCGCATAAGAAGGGTCAAAACAGAAAACCCCCCCCCCACCCCCGTATCTACGGCCCTGTGTTAGGCCCATATTTTCTTGACCATCGGCACACCAGGGGTGATGTGGTCAGCACGCCGGCCGCCTTAACCTTCCCAGGAGTTACTCTGGTACCGTACCCAATTGGGGCTGGGTCGACCCAGGAGCCGTTTGCGATCTAAAAAAATCCCACCTCAACTGGGGATCGAACCATGGACCACTGAGCTAGGAAGCCGGTATTTCGCTAATTTCATCTATTTCGCTAATTTCATTTATTTCGCTAATTTCATCTATTTTGCTAATTTCATCTATTTTGCTAATTTCATATATTTCACTAATTTCATCTATTTCGCTAATTTCATCTACTTTGCTAATTTCATCTATTTCGCTAATTTCATCTATTTCGCTAATTTCATCTATGTTGATAATTTCATATATTTCGCTAATTTCATCTATTTTGCTAATTTCATCTATTTCGCTAAATTTATCTATTTAGCTAATTTCATCTATTTTGCTAATTTCATATATTTCGCTAATTTCATCTATTTCGCTAATTTCATCTATTTCGCTAATTTCATCTATTTCGCTAATTTCATCTATTTCGCTAATTTCATCTATTTCGCTAATTTCATCTATTTCGCTAATTTCATCAATTTTGCCAATAAAATTAGTGGTCTGTCTCAGGCTCCTATCAGCGCTTTCATGTTACGACATCTGTTTGTCTCATTAAGTTGGTGGTCTATCGCAGGCTTCTCTCAGCGCTTTCATATAACTATATCAGTTTCTCTCATAAAGTGGACAATCTGTCTCAGACTTCACAAATCGTTTTCATATAACTACATCTATTTCTCCCATTAAAGTTAGCGGTCTGTTTCAGACTTCTCTCGTTGCTCTCATATAACCACATGAGTTTCTCTCACATAGATGATGGTGTGTCTCAGGCTTCTCCCATCGCTCTCATATAACCACATCTGCTTCTCTCGTGTAGTAGGCAGTCTGATTCAGGCTTTCTCTCATCAATTTCATATAACCACATATTTTTTCATATTAGGCCCATATTATCTTGACCGTCGGCACACGAGGGGTGATGTGGTCGGCATCACGCCGGCCTAACACCATATTCCCAATATGCCTCAATGGGCGTGTAACGGGTTCCTTTACCTTTACCTTTACATATTTTTTCCCTTATAAAGTTGGCAGTCTGTCTCAAACTTATGTCAAAGCTCTCATATAACCAAATCTACTTCTCACATAAATTTGGTAGTCTGTCTCAGACTTCTCTCGTCGCCATACAGTTCCTGATTTACAGGGAGTTGTCTTAGAAGTAGTATTGCAATGTAACCCAGTAAAAGACCTAGGACCTCGTTTAGTTATTGAAAATTCAGCTGGGAACAGAAGCAGATATCACACTAAAATCTCAAGGGAACACGCGCAGAGATCATATGTTCAGACAAAAAAAAAACTCACGGAAAATGCGCAGAGATCAAATGTTCAGACCAAAAATTAAAACTAGAGGGAACACGCGCAGAGATCACATGTTCAGACACACACAAAAATTAAGGGGACACGCGCAGAGATCACATGTTCCGAAAAAAAAAAAATGGAAACAGACGCAGAGACACATGTTCAAACTAAAACCTCACCGAAACACGAGCAGAGATCACAAGTTCAGACCAAAAAAATCTCAAGAGAAGACACGCATAGATCGCATGTTCAGACACAAAAAAAGACACTTAAGTCACGGGAACATGTGACATGTTCTGACAAAAAAAAAACACAACAAGTCACGAGACCACGCGCAGAGATCGCATGTTCAGACACACACAAAAACACACACAGAAAGTCATGGGAACACGCGCAGAGATCACATGTTTAGACACACACAAACACACACACAAAGTCACGGGAACACGCGCAGAGATCAGACCAAAAAAATAAAACTCACGGGAACACGAGCAGAGATCACATGTTCAGACACAAAAAACACACAAAAAAGAACGAGAACACGCGCAGAGATCACATGTTCAGACACAAAGAAAAACACACAAAAAAAGTCACGGGAACACGCGCAGAGATCACATGTTCCAAAAAAAAAATGGAAACAGACGCAGAGACACATGTTTAAACTAAAACATCACCGGAACACGAGCAGAGATCACAAGTTCAGACCAAAAAAAAAACTCAAGAGAACACATGCATAGATTACATGTTCAGACACAAAAAAACACACATAAGTCACGGGAACAAGCGCAGAGATTACATGTTCAGACAAAAAAAAAACACAACAAGTCACGAGACCACGCGCAGAGATCACATGTTCAGACACACACAAAAAGTCATGGGAACCCGCGCAGAGATCACATGTTTAGACACACACAAACACACACACAAAGTCACGGGAACACGCGCAGAGATCAGACCAAAAAAATAAAACTTACGGGAACACGCGCAGAGATCACATGTTCAGACACAAAAAATACACAAAAAAGAACGAGAACACGTGCAGAGATCATATGTTCAGACACAAAGAAAAACACACACAAAAGTCACGGGAACACGCGCATAGATCACACGTTTAGACACACAAAAACACACACAAAAAGTTACGGAAACACGCGGAGAGATCGTATGTTCAGACACTCAAAACCACACAAAAAAGTCACGGGAACACGCGCAGAGATCACATGATCTGACACACACACAAAACACACAAAGTGTCACGGGAACACGCGCAGAGATCACATGTTCAGACATAAAAAAACACACACACAAGTCACGGGAACACGCGTAGAGATCACATGTTCAGACACACAAAAAACACACTCAAAAGTCACGGGAACACGCGCCGATTTTACTTGTTCAGAAGAAAATAAGAAAACTCACGGGAACATGCGCAGAGATGACATGTTCAGACACACACAAAAACATACAAAAAAGTCGGGGGAACATGCGCAGAGATCACATGTTCAGACCACAAAAAAGTATACTCACGGGAACACGCGCATAGATCACTTGTTCAGACACAAAAAACACACAAAGAAGGTCACGGGATGTAATAAAATGCTCCGTTTTCACACCCCTGCCAAATATATATTAATGTTACCACATTTGAATTTTTCCGCTACGCCTAGAAGTAGAATTTACCATCCCGCCGCCATCCGTACCCTTCCCCTCTTCTTAGTTTATGAATGTACGGCGAGAAAATTGGACCATAATTTGAATATTTCCACTATTGGCTCTAGATTTGAAAGTATAAACACTCAGTGTAGCAGTCCTCTTCACCAAAACACACACACACAGCCCGCGTTTCCTGTCTCTAGTTGTTTCTGACGAAATCCGAAAGCGTGCCCAAAAATTCAACTTGTCGCCTCGTCTGAAAGCGAGAGAGAGAAGGGGAAAGCGTGGAGTTAAAGAAAAAAATCGCGCTTAACTTGCACGTTCAAACTGTAAACTAACAACCACTATTGTGCAGGGGCGAGAGAAGAAAAGGAGAAATTTAGAGAATGGCATTCTTTATAAACTACAATTGATGCTTGGAAGGATAGAGTAATATTGTTAATATGATTGCCTTCATAGTCCCTTATAATAACTTAGATGAACCTTAGAAGACATATTTTATTAATAGTGTGGTTCAGTAGAAGAAAACCATAAATTAAAGGAAAAGTACAAAAATGGAAACGACGATAAAGAAGTAGATAAAACTTATCTAGAAAAATAAAGGACAGTTGACTGTTTAATAATTACTTTTCATAATTAAAATCGCCCAATTAATAACAAAGATATTGTAAGAAATAAAAAATTTTTGGGACAGTTGTACAGACACACTGAGATTCCCACTCAATTTAAAAGTTACATTTTTGGACGCGTTGTTTGAAAGAGGAGTCAAATTGGCTTGCCTCATTTGGATTGGGTACTGCTAGTGCGGAAAGTGAGAGGTAACTTTAAAGATTTGACAGCCTAAGCGACAAATAGTTTTACACAGTAATATTAAAATCAGACTGGTGAACTTATTGATAAACGTACACAAATGTTTGGGATTTTCAAAAAAGAGTCACATTTTTGGACTCGTGGTTTCATTGGCTAATGCACTTGATATTAGCGAAGAAAGACATAGGTAGGACGCCACTTGAAGAATATTTGTTCACCTAGTGAGATTAAGAACAGTAGCAAAGCCTTGTGTGTGACCCATTGCCTTTGCGTCTGGACGGCGGTGATCAAAATTAGTGCCCATTGAACGCCAGTTAATCTATACTAGTGTATTATTTCATTGATTGCGGTAAGATAAATGCTTTTATTAATATTCTTATTAATGTGTAGAGGCTAACCCAGATAGGGTGCCCACAAATTGTGTGTTGTGCGACATTGCTATTGTGGAAGCTTATGACATCCTAAGGGAGCACATGCATGCCTAAGCAGACTATTGAAGCAGAAAAACAAAATGTAAATGGTGTTTGAATATTGCCATGCATAACAAAATATTTTGACTATAAGACCAGAAAGCTACTGGCAGTTTTCTACAGGCCACAGTGTTCCAATAACTCTTGGAGATTAAATAGGAAGTCATACTACCAGAGTTAACAGATCATTAGAAAGAAAAAAGAAAAGAGAGTATTCCAGCTGATGATATAAAAGATAACTAAATTAGGTGTGGAGATATGTATATGAGGTGTATTTAGGGAGGTATTGTTCATTGTTGCAGGGTTGCATCAACGAGTAACCAGTAAGACAAAACCTGGAGGGGCAGTGTACGAGGCAACTTACCTGTTGCTGGTATTGTGAAATTTTACTGCAAAAGCTGACTCCAGCTGAGACACGTGTGAACAGAAAGTGTCCTATTTCCAGTCAAACCCCGACTTGCCACGGATTGAAAGATAAGCCTTCGTTTTGAGGGCTAATGATTTCTCATTTCATTGTTAACCTCCACACTGAAATTAAACGTTCTAGTGACATGATGAAAGGAACAGTTCTTCCAACTAGTGACCCTTCTTAATACCTGGTTACTACAGCCAGGGATACAAGTACAGAAACATTTTTAATAATATCATTTATTGGACAAGATGTCCATCCACTGTATTTACCTGTGTACATAACCACATTTATTTTGAGTTTAACCTTCCTGATTCAAAACATTTGAAAGTCAGGAAATTAAAATTGTAAATTAATTCTATAACTTTAATCACTGTCTTCCTTGAGTTTATTAGATTGAGTTACAGTTGTGTTAAATTTGTTATCATACATCACACATACATTACCCTAGACACGTAGTCATATAAATTAATAGACTTAAAATATTTCGCAGAGTGAGATCATAGGGTGGTAGCAGTTACGTACCCTGAGAATACATCATCATCATCTATTAGACTCAGGGACTTACATAGCTGGACCTTACTCTGTAGACAATTAATACTAATTAACATAAATAACATATCAACCCACCACATATATTGGGACGCTCGCCCGGGTATTAAATTTATAGTAACATCATAGACCCAGGGTATCCCCATTGTACAAAACTTATTATTCAGTGTGGAGAATTTAATGAGTTGTCATAGCCCATAATTAATTAGTTAACTCTTGTTAGTTAATACATTTAAATTATTAGAATTTTGTTCAAGAAAATTATGGCAGACTTGGCAAAGTTCAGATCTGTTGCTGTGCAGACTGCAAAGGAAATGGGAATGGAGGTGCAAGTTCTGATTCAGTATGTAACATCAGAATGTGATAAATTTATTGAGAGAGAAGATAGGAGGTTGTCAGAAGAAAAAAGATTACAATTAGAAGATGCTAGGGAGGCTAGGAAATTAGAGGCTGAGAGGGAGGCTGAAATCAAAAGGCTACAATTAGAGGAGAAGAAATTGGAAGCTGAAGAAAAGAGATTAGTGGCTGAACAGGAAAAAGAAGAAAATAGATTAGCGGCTGAAAAGGAAAAAGAAGAAAATAGATTAGCGGCTTAAAAGGAAAAAAAAAAGAGATTAGAGGCGGAAAAGGAGGAGAGGAGATTACAGAGGGAACATGAGCTACGACTAAGAGAGTTAGAATTGCAAGGCCATGCTCCAGAAAATGGTAACAGCCCATCTACCTCTGATGCTACTGCAAGTCAGGGGGCCTCCAACTCAGCCATGGGGTTTCATTTGGACCCCTTTGTAGAAAAAGAGGATGACATTGAGTCCTTCCTCTCTAGATTTGAAAGACTAGCTACAAATTATGGTTTGGGGAGGGAAAAATGGAGTCTAAAGTTATCCCAAGGGCTTCGGGGAACATCTTATGAAGTGTTCTCAAAATTGAGTAGAGACGATCAGGAAGACTATGACATTTTAAAACAAGCTCTCCTAATTAGATATGAGAAAAATAGTGAATTTTACTGAAAAAAGTTTAGAAATGCTAAACTACTTTCCGGGGAGACCTACCACCAGTTCTCTGCACGACTAGATACTTACCAGGAGAAATGGACTGCTCTGGGGAAAACCCAAGATTTAAAGTAAATGATTATGATGGAGCAGTTAAGAGAGTCCATGGCTCCAGACCTGAGAAAATTTCTCACGGAACAAGGTGCGGAGAGGCTGGGGGAGATTCTTAATGTGGCTGAAAGGTATCAAGCAGCCCAGTCTGAAATAGCTGGAGTAAAAAGGAAACATGAAGGAAATAATAAAGCCCCTCAAAACCAGAACAAATTTGATAATAGGGACCAAGGTAATAGTGGTAAACCAAACTATGATAGGCCAAGATTTGACCCTAGAGATAGAAACCCGCAATTTAATGAAAGGAAACCTTTCAACCCAGAAAGGAGATGGTGTAAATTTTGTAAGAGGGACAATCATAACACCAGAGACTGTAAGAAGAAACCTCCTCATTACGCTGCATGCATGAAAACAGGAAACAAGGAACCAAAGGAAAACCCTACTGGACAGCAGGAACCTTATCATCCCCCTGTATGTGAAGACGTAGTATGTAATTGTGCCACCATAAGGTGCCTTTATGATACTGGATTGGATTTTGACTCAGTCGTGAGTTCTCACCTGGTGCACCCAGATCAATATGCAACAGAAACAGTGGAGATCCAAGGGGCGACTAAGGAAGTATGTAGCGAAATCTGTGAGATAATCGCTAAATTCAGTAAGATTTTACTCCAATGAAAATAAATAAACCCGCACGTGTGTGGTTGCCTATCGTCGTCTTCTACGCCAGTAGAGCACTGCATTTTGTACAGTGGTAATGATTAGAAAATGATCTCGCCGTCAAATCTTACACGCTTTCCTAGTTCGTCCTTGAGAATTAAATATAACATTTTGCAGGGTCAAGGAGTATTTGTTCCAAGACCGAGAGAGAGAAGAAGGGAGGTGGATGAAGGAGCGACAGAAGAAATGCTACCATTGTCACGCGTTTGGGTTTTGAAACGCCAAATTGTAATGAAAGCGCGACAGTATTGCCTTTAGCAGATTTGAAAAACAAGACGCAAAGCCACATGCATGCATCGTACTATATTCTCGCAGTTGAAATGTATATACACACACACACAGACAGCTCTCATTTCCTGCCTAGTAGTGTATTTCTGACGTAACCCAAACAAGTTGTTTTATTTTGAATAAAAATGATAGAGAAGGGGGGAAAGATGGCCGACTTATGGAAAAGTATATAATTGACGACTAACAGTGACGAATATGAAAATCCAAACGACAAATAATATGGCCATAAAAATCATATATATGGATAGCTTAGAGTCTCCTGAGCAATAATATGTTTTAATATACATAGTAGCCCAATTATTAACCAAGATATTGAAATAATACTATATATCTACGAACGGTAACGACTGTTGTTTTTGCTCATTCTATTTATAACATTATTTGGGGACGCAAGTTTAAAAAAAGAGGCATTAGAGTGATTCAAATCCGATTGGTTAGTATAGGAGTATAGGAAGGAGGGTATTGGTTGGCCCAAAAAGCTAAATATATTTTGCAGACTCACTCCTAGTATGTTTGGAGTTTGTTTTTTCTTTTCAAATTTGAATTGAATAGCTAGACCCTCGCTGTGATTGGGCCAGTCTAGTGATATTGGCAAAAAAGCTTCCTAGGCTTGTCGCCATTTGATACAAAATTGTTAGTATGCAAGCTGCGTTGAGAACAGCAGTGCTAAGAGTGAAATAAAAAAAACTTTGGCAGTCTGGACGAGGGCAAAGCTGAACTTATATATTAATGCTAATGCCAGTCAACGTATGTTTGTGATATTTCCATTGAATTGTGGTAAGAACGAATTTATTAACCTTGTTATTACCAAACATTTGGTGTATAAGATACTGCTTTATTGGGAATGTTTTGCGACTAAGTACATAGGTCCCCTAGTAGACTTATGCAGGGCCTATGGGGTTGCTCACACGCAGTAAAACTTACATGAGTTGTATAACTTCAAATGATTTCCACAGTTACCAGTGGGAAGGCTAACCCACATTTTCCTATGGGAGAGGATCATTGTTGAAGTGTCAGAGACGTTGTAGCCATTAGGGAGAAGAATAGGAGCACTGGTATGAGTTGTTATCTCAGATGAAAATGGTTGAAATGGGTTGGTCAGAGGGATCTGACCATTTTCTTTTTATTGAATTATACCATGTATTACTTGTGGAATGATATTGTAGCTGTGTTATAAAGAATCATAACCTTGTTTCAGGGTTTTTGTTCTGGTACTAAGCTAGTGCCAGAACCCTGGTGTATTTATCTTCGTGAGAGGAATATAAATTTTTGCTGGTACACGCTGTCTACCACACTACACCAGGGACTGTGTCAGATTGGTCATTCGGTTGAAATTTTTGCTGGTACACGCTGTCTACCACGAATCAACCCATGAAATATAGGAGATTGTCCGCATCATAACTACCACCAACAGAAAGATAAGTGCCATTGTGTCGGCACTAAGAGTTCATCCACTTGTAAAATAATAAAATCATTCCACAAGAGATAAGAAAAAGAGAGGGTAATGAAAATACCCCAACCCACCATTAATTACCAGTGTTGTTAGTCCTGACTCAGAAAATTCTGAATCAGGGCAAATAAAATTGTAATATAGCCTATTACATAATATTCAGCCACAGCCTTCTATAAGATATATCATAGAGTGTTAGTCTGTATGTGGTTGTTGCATTGACCCAGTCCTATGTATGTGATAGAATTAAAGTTATTTGTATTGATTTGTCTTACACTGCATTATATCTTCATTACCATAGACACTTAGACGTAGTCACATAACTAATAAATAAAAAATCTAGAGCCAGGTGAGATCATAGGGTGGTAGCAGCTAGGTTCCCTGAAAATACTTAACCATCAACTACTAAACTCAGGGGCCTACACAGCTGACCTCACTTGGTAGACAAATAATATTAAATAATAACATCTATAATACCAAATCCACCACATATATTGGTAGGCTTGTCCGGGATTTGAACTTCTCCTAGTACCATTTATATTGGGTAGCTCGCTCCCGGGATTTTAAACTTCTACTAATACATAGATAGGAATCTCATATAATAAAATTAAAAGTATTCCTTTGTGGAAATTAAATAGTGGATGAGCTGTCAGTGCTTATAGTTGTTGTTTAGTCAGAGTTGATAAGTTACCTTAGTATATTAATAACGTTGCTTGATATAATATGGCTGACTTGGCAAAGTTCAGATCTGCTGCTGTGCAGACTGCCAAAGAGATGGGTATGGATGGGCCAGAACTGGTCCAGTATGTAACCTCAGAGTGTGACAAATTTATTGATAGGGAAGATAGGAAGTTAGCAGCAGAAAGGAAATTAGAGGTAGATAGAGTAGCTGAAGAAAGAAATTAGAAGCAGAGAAGGAAATCAAAAGGTTCCAAATTGAGGCTGACAAGGAGGCTAGGGCCTTAGAGGCTGATAGACAGGCTGAGATTAAACGGCTTCAATTTGAAGAAAAGAAAATGGAGACTGAGGCTAAGAGATTAGAGGCTGAGGGAAGAAGACTGGCTGCCGAAAGGGAAGTAGAAGATAAAAGATTACAGAGGGAGCACGAGTTGCAACTAAGGGAGTTAGAGTTGCAAGGCCATGCTCCTGAAAATGGTCACAGCCCCTCTACCTCTGATGCTACTGCTAGTCAGGGGGCCTCCAACTCAGCCATGGGGTTCCATTTAGATTATTTTGTTGAGGGAGATGATGATATTGAATTATATTTAAGTAGGTATGAGGTATTAGCTACAACTTATGGGCTAGAAAAAGAAAGATGGAGTCTGAAGTTATCCCAAGGTCTTAGGGGAACAGCTTATGAAGTTTTTTTTCAAAAATGAGCAGGGATGACCAAGACAATTATGACATGTTAAAGCAGGCTCTTTTGTTAAGATACGAGAAGAATGGTGAATTTTATCGTAAGAAGTTTAGAAATGCCAAGCTTTTGTCTGGGGAGACATACCACCAATTCTCTGCCAGATTGGAAACCTATCTGGAGAAATGGACTACTCTGGGGAAGACCCAAGATCTGAAAGAGATGATCATGATAGAGCAATTAAGAGAGTCCATGGCTCCTGACTTGAGAAAGTTTCTCATGGAACAAGGTGCAGAGAAGTTGGGCGAGGTACTTAATGTCGCTGAGAGGTATCAGGCGGCCCAGGCAGAGGTAGCTGGCGCTAGAAAGAAACCTATAGAACAAAATAAGGCTCCTCATAACCAAAATAAGTTTGACCATAGAGATCAGGGTAACAAAGGTAAACCCAACTTTGATAGGCCAAGAGTCGATTATCGTTAAAAAAACCACAGTTCAATGACCGAAAATATGATGAAAGAAAACCTTTCAATCAAGGAACGATATGGTGTAAATGATGTAAGAGGAAGACTCATAACACCAATGTTTGTAAAAGGAAACCTTCTAACTTCGCTGCTATGAAAACGGGGAACACGGGATTAAAGGACAAACCCGCTGGACAGCAGGAACCTTATCACCCCCCAGTTTGTGAGGATGTTGTATGTAATGGTGTCACCATAAGGTGCCTTTATGATACAGGTTTAGATTTTGATTCAGTCGTGAGTTCTCACCTAGTGAACCCAGATCAGTATACCACAGAAACAGTGGAGATACAAGGGGCGACCAAGGATGTAGCATCCATGACACTTCCCATCGCAAGGATAACTGTGAAAACTCGCTATGTGGAAGGAGTAATCAAAGCAGCAGTGATTAACGAACCCATCTACCCTCTGATATTGGCGTGTCGTTATGTCTTCTTGGGGACTCCCAAGAGACCTGTGATTATGGTCACAGTGCAGACCAGGTCATAGTCGAAGAAGGAAGAAGATGAACCTATAAATACTCATCCAGGGGAGATGAGGAAGGCACAGGCTGAGGACAGGTCACTCAAGCCATGTTTTAAAAAGTTGCCAAACTGTCAAACACCTCCACGCAAAGGAGAATTTTATATGAAGAATAAACTCTTATATAGGAAGACCGGAACTCGTTCAAATGGTCACGGACAACTTGTACTTCCCAAGATGTTTAGGGCAGACGTAATAAGGAGTTTACATGTTGGAAAAGATGGGGACCACGAGAAAGTAGGTACCATCTGCCAAAAGGTTGCTCAAAAATATGATTGGCCAGATGTAAAGATAGTTATTGAAAATTTTGTAGAAACCTGCGGCATATTTCATGAGGAAACACCCACCAGTGGGGAAAATAATCAGGACCTAGAAACGCCACGGGGCAAACTTAGGCCTGTGTCACAAAATTAACCATGATACAACGTTAAAATATCTCCAATGATACAACGTAGGGATAAAAACTAATGCGTAAGCTGCTAGAATACATGATCGCCCACGCCGCGGGTCATCACCCGCCATGCAAATTAAATTGTTAGACTTGAAGGCAAAACGGAACGGGATGAGAACGGAGATCAAAAGGAAAAATCTGACTGAACGCGTGCTTGAAACTAGCGAGGCTAAAAGGACGCAAATTAGTGGGGCAAGGAGGAAAAAGTCACGTTCCCCAAGTTGACATAAAGTAAAGAAATCGACAAAAGGGACCTTGGATATTATACGCCACAGTCATTTCTTGGACGCTTTTGCGATAACTTTGCCCGTTTATTTGAATGCAGTGATGAGAAGATTCTAGAAAATATTTGAAAAGTAACTTTTCTTAATAATAATGTTAGGAATATAAAACCTAGCTGGCCGGATGGCCCATCTTGAGCAGTGAAATAATATGCTTTCATTTATACAGACGGACAGATAATAAGAAAGATATTGACAAAAGACTGTGTTGTTCATATCAGCGAGCGTCTGCATTGAAATAAAACATGTCACTAATTTTCAAAAAATTGTGGCCTTGAAGACGCAAGTGCTAAAATCTAGTTGGAATGAAGAGACGGGGTGGGATGGTGTATTGTGGCTAAAAATAACTTTAAAGGCAAAATTGTGTAGGGGAAAGCAGGGTTGGTTCAAAAAAACAAGTGTGTTTTTTTGTGAAACGCAAGTAGAGACGGACGGACCAACAGACAATAAGGCATACTTGACTGAGGTATTAATGAAATGACTTATTGGTAGGATATTTGAATTTGAAAAAAGAAAAGGCAGTGATTGGCCATAGATGAATATATTATCGGCGCTCAGACGCGCATTTTGTGCCATTCATTATAAGTTGTCCTAGTAGACACAGTGAATTATTAAGTGGTGTAATTCCCAGAAGCTATTGAAATAGTTAGAGGGACGCCATCATAAGGCCAGCAGCTCAGCTGAGTTTTGCTAGCATTTAACTGTGTACTATATTCATAATTCTGGTAAGACTGAAATTATTTCTTTGTACATTTTAATATTTGTGTAAGGTTTCGAGTGATTTGATACTGCAATAGCATAATCTGTCCCTTACAACAAGTAAGGATTCGCTCTAGACCCCCCGCCCCAGTTCAGGGTCTAGAGACAAATAAAATACATAAACTCCCGCAAGGATTATGAAGGACAGATCAAGTGTTGAGATCAGTGGAACATATCACCTATCCTATTCTATGGCAGGAAGCTAATGAACATATTTCAGAATCTGTAGTCTGGGAGAACTTATCCTATGTGAAACCAACTTGGTAAGATGTGTTGTTTGGTCAGAAAGATCTGACCCGTCTATGTGGTGTTGTTGTTGTGTAGTGTTGTGTCCAGAAATGGTTAGAGGATGGAATTCTGACACATGACTAATACTTTGATTGCAGAGCTGTGAGTTTCAGTTGGCACCACTGTGGTGTCAAATGAGTTGTTGAATATTACCAGAGTGGGCCTGTGCAGTAACATTTTGTCAGAGCAGCCTATTATAGCCCCCAAGCACGGAGAGGTGGGGCCACCAGACTTCTGATATTGCCCCCAAGCACGGAGAGGTGGGGCCACCAGACTTATGATATTGCCCCCAAGCACGGAGAGGTGGGGCCACCAGACTTCTGATATTGCCCCCAAGCACGGAGAGGTGGGGCCACCAGATCTCAGCACCAGAGCTACACCTTCAAGCTACGTGAGCGTCTGGTCTGCTGAGAATTCACCAACTCAACTTATTTCCTAACACACCCATAAAATTTCCATCAAATAACTGGACAATGTGTAGTCACCATAGACAATGAGCGATGAGGCCACCCCAACAGCACATCCATTAAATGTTCTCCCAAATAGATTACAACTATAAACAGTAATAATATTAACTAGTCTAGTAACATATATATGTACACACCTAGCATTTATTATGTAATATTCATGCATTTCTTTCACAATTGCTAAACCTTTCATATGTTCTGGCCAAAATAAAACCTTGGTTCAGAACAAATAAATGTAAGAAAATTACTATCCAATTTTTACACAATTGAGTTAGTTCAGTGTATTATAACATTTATTAATATTATTAGACTTAGTAAATATCTGTGTGTGTGTATGTAAACTACCACAACACATTACATATCATTACCCTAGACATTTAACGTAGCCACATTCATTAGTAAAAAAAAAATAGGTGTGAGGTCGTAGTGGTAGCAAGAAGGGCCTTCTGACAATTCACAGCTACATTTTATCTCAGGAGCCTTCACAGCTGACCTCATGCATCACACTTAGTAATATCACCATCATACAATACCATCAAACCCACTACAGCCTGACAATGGAAATAAAAATAATTATAATAAATTAGACACAGTGGAATGGGAACCCCCTGTTCACACACAGTCTTCAATTGAATGTATTAGAATGGCCACTATGCGCCGAGTACAAAGAGTGATTCTACCCCAGAATAAGCCGACAATCCCTCGGTCGGAATTATGTGAACTGGAGGAAGATAAAAGAGAGCGAAGTTCTCTCAATTTGAAGTTGAACCTGAGGAGAGACAACCCCAGGAAAAGAATTGGTAGTGGAAGGTTTTTATGTGATGACAAAAGGAAGAAAAAGTCACCACCACCACACATCCAATTTCATGATAATTATCGGTGCCATTCCCGTGAGTACGATGAAAGGAGACAACATTGTCTGACCAGACATCTGTCTGGCGGAGGCACGCAGATAAAGGCAATAATTGGATAATCGTCTCATCTGAGCCATCTTTGTATCATGATTGCAGATAAAATGGCAGAGTAGACATCTGGGCGGAAATATTACCGCATGATTAGACAGAGGTCACGCGTGGAATACTGAAATGTAATATTTTAAAAAACACGGGGGATATTTTGAATTAAAACTTCCCCACCCAAACAGTGCTAGAGAGATTTGATTGGTTTGAAGTGAGAGCCAGAATACAGCCATCTTCGTTTTCTTATATACAACGAATTTTTTGGGAACATTCGGCGGAAACACAATCTGTGATTTGAACTGAGAATGAGAGATATAATCGTGTGAACTCAGAGGCATAGAACAGACAGCTTCGCAACTTCAGCCGAGCAACTCCCAAGAAGCCAGAAAGAGAAGGATCGGACCTAGAATTCCTCTATCAAAAGTGACAGATCGACAACATTTGGGCAACTCTGAAACCTTAAGAGTAAACCCGCATATATAAATACACGTCTGTAAAACTTCAGGGACCAGGACTTTATAAATACAAAACTAGAAAATTAGGAATTGGATCATCAGTCATAAGAGAAATAATATCCGAGACCAAGTGAATTACTAGTTTCCCAGGCCATGTGTGTCACAGAACACTTTCATTAGAGAAATTTCTCTGACAAAATTGATTCGAGAGCATATGCACCGAAATTGCTCGTGTCCATCTGAAACCTGTGCAGGAAGATTGTGTATTCCCAAAATTTGGGGTAATTTGTGAACGTCTCTTTTACAAATGTGAATTTAACATGTTTTGTTTCTAATTGGTTATATATATGAGGCTGGCAACCTCAACATACGGAAATAGTATATTCATGAACCACTACAGCAAGCGCTGGTGATTTCTTATGGCTAGTCGTGCCGAAAAACCCGACAGCAGAGGTGACCCCAGACTCCGACTGGAGCAGTGATGAGTGATGACTACATCACATGTGCCTCAAGTATAGCATATCATTTTGTGAGATTAATGTAACTTGTTAATGTTAATTCAGGCACAAATCATTGCTCGCGTTGTCCAGACACATTGTCCCAGTTAATACCCAGAATATTGGTGAATTTTATTCATCTTTCCTAAGTTGCACTGTGTAAACTCAGGAATTTAACTCTTCTGAGAGATTAACGTTGGTGGGTGGACAACGAGAGGGTGCGCCTGTTAAACTTCCAACTCAGTGTACTTAGCAGAGGCATTTTTGTCTTTCTATTTTTTCTAAAAGTACGTGGTTACAAGCTATCAGACTGTATGAAGTACTGAAGTTACTACGGCACTCGTGTGAGAGAAGTACATTCATCACCAGAACAACGTGACGAAAACCTAGGCAGCAGGACTCACCCATACAAGCTAAGTGCTAACTAAAAAGCACCAGCAAAAAGGACCTTTAAATATAAGGTTAAATTCCCACCTACGTCTCAATGAAGAGAGCTTTATATCCATCAAAATTCCACTAATCTCTCCATACTTATTTTAACCTGTTAAAGACTAATTCACTATTAAATTTATTACCCGATGTTTTAAAAATAAACAATAATAGTTGATTCAGTTATATGTATGAAAGCAAACGTATGAGCCATAATATTTAATATATGTATGAATACTTAAACATATATTTACCTCTAAACAGAGCTATACCTTTTAAGAGGGATTTCGTTGGATTACACCAACTGGGGGCTTGACAGGGCTAAACCATTGCTTAAATCCTTCACAAAAGGCGACGGACCAGATATAATGCGTCAACAACTGTTCACCCCAATGCAACATTGTTCGTGACTTCTGGAAATATCTTGTCAAGGCTACCTTAAGGTACGAGGGGCGTTCAGAAAGTAATGCACCACATCATTTTTCTCAGGAGCTGTTTATTCAAAAAGCATGAAATTTATACACAATATACATGGATATGTCATGTAAACATCGGTATTATTCAACAAAATCCCCATCAACTTGTACGGTTTTATGCTAGCGCGAAACAAGTGCATGTATTCCTATCCCGTACCAGATTTTGTCTTGATCATGTAGCCATTTCTTCGCTGCATTAATCACTCCTTCATCATCTTTGAACCTTGTCCCACGGAGTACATCTTTAAGTGGATCACATAGATGAAAATCAGAGGGTGCCAAATAGGGACTATAGGGTGGATGGGGTAGTACAGTCCAACCCAATTTGGTGATTGCTTCCCCTGTTGCCAGACTTGTGTGAGGGCGCGCATTGTCGTGAAGGAGAAGCAGGTCTGCTGGATTCTTGTGCGGCCGAACTCTGCGAAAACGTTGATTGGGTTTTTTCAATATCTTACTGTAAGCTTGCGAATTGATTGTCTCTCCTCCTGGCATAACGTCCACAAGAAACACACCTTCGATGTCCCAAAAGACAGTGATCATGACCTTTCCAGCTGAAGGAATTGTCTTGAATTTCTTTCTTCTTGGTGATTGCGGATGATGCCACTCCATTGACTGTCTTTTTGTCTCAGGTTCAAAATGATGTGCCCAGGTTTCGTCACCTGTAACGATCTTAGCCAAAACGTTATCTCCATCAGCATTGAAACGCTCCAACAATTCAGAAGAAATTGTTTTCCTTTGCAATCGGTGGTCATTTGTGAGACTTCGAGGAACCCATCTTGCGCAAACGTTAGAAAATCCGAGAGTTTTTATAACTGCATTTGCACTACCAATGCTGACTGACAGCTGTAAGGCCAATTGTTGAGTAGTGATTGGCCTATCAGTAAGAATAATGCCCTCAGCGCATCTCAACATTTCTGCGTTGTTGGCTGTGGCAGGACGTCCCAGCGCGGCCGATCAAGCAGCTCCGTATCTCCACTTCCTGATTCTTTGATTCTCTGAACCCAGCGACTGACTGTACTCCTGTCGAATGCAAAACTTCCATACACATCACATAGACGCTTGTGAATATTCAAAACAGTTTCCTTCTCTGCAACGAAAAATTCTATCACAATTCGCTGTTTATAACGCAAGCTGCTAACACGCTCCAATTCAACGGTTTAGGGCAGCCGTATTATTTGGCCGGTTGCAATGCAATTTGGTGCACACAATTGGCACATGCCATATTCAAAGTGTGCAAAATTTCATGCTTCTATCTTCATTATTAGCTGAGAAAAACGATGTGGTGCATTACTTTCTGAACGCCCCTCGTAGAAGTGTCATAATCTTCTATCTAAATCTCTGCCAAGAGTAATCTTGCGCGCAGGTAGATACCTTGGAAGCCAATATTAAATACTCTTGAGTTTTGGTCACTGTTGTGCCACTACTGCAAAGCAGGGGACGCAATCCGGGACAATACGTTGTAATTAATGTTATGCCCATTGTATTTAAGTTATAATCCAGTCCATTGTCACTGTATTTTAAGTGCTAATCAATTCCACGCCCACTGCAGTTGAGTTTCATATTCTCTAGGCAGTTCCCCTTATGAGGATGATCACAATGTCCGAACCCCCACCAGACTCTCCCGAGGATGAACACGAGTGCCCCGCTTGATCCAGGACATGTGGCGGTAGTGTATGTATACTGGCTCCAGTTGATTCCAACTTTCTCTTTGCGAGTGTAGTAACCGAAACAGATCTGTTTACTACATCCGTGAGGGTGGGACACAATAACGGTCAGAGTGCGCGCCAGATTACTACCGTTCTGTTGAGGGTTTGGCTTTCCCTGGCTGTTGCTGATAAGAGATTTGTACTTGCCACTGACCTTCTCGTGTAGGTCAAGATACCTACGGTGGAATCTGTCAAGCCTGTCTGCCAGTTCCAGATCGTGAGTCACATATGACATCTCGCACGTGTCTTGCTTCACGTCACTCCACACGGTTGACATTCCACTGAGTTCCAGCACGCCACTGCATGCAGCAGGCGTGCCACCTTTGTCATAGAAGAGATGACAAGTCGTGTACGCGCCCTCAAGTTCGTCGAATACAACATGTGCCGCTGTCCTGATCCGAATGACAGCGTACCCTATTTTTGGCATTGGAGAAATAAGACACTCTGTGCATTTACATGATGCTTTGTTTTTCTTCGAGTAATTGTCCACTCCGCTAATCCATCCACTCCCGACCCTCATCATATCTCGGCCTCTATAACTGTAGCACGGGTACGGCTTATCACTACCAGGACAAGTCTTTTGGCCTTCTTTCACTGACATACTTGACTGAAACACGTACAGTAATGTCTGACAAAGCTCGGATGCAGTCCACAAGATCTTCGTCACGACAACTCTCGGGAAGATGGTGCTCATTAAACGTATCCACAGCTATGAACTTTCGGTGACCTGGATTTTTACCACAGCTGTCGTAATGGCGGTGAAGATCTGCCTCACCACCGTAACTGATCTCAGCTTCATACATTCCTGGCAGGAGGATCAGATGGGAATTAAGTAGATGAAACATTACACACAAGTAGACGAAATATTACATTAAAGTAGTTGAAATATTACACTGATAAACAAGTAGGCGAAATATTACAAAAAGAAAACAGAACCTAAGTCTCCCAGATTAAAGGCAATATATAGTGAACAGTACAGTCAGCTGGACAAGGAAGTTAAACGTCAAACCTGTGCTAACAAAAGGATATTTCTGGATGACCTTGCAAGACAGGCAGAAGAGGCAGCACTGAGAAATGAACAAAGCACAGTATACAAAATAACTAAAATCATCAGTGGAAAACGAGGTGCAAACAACATTATATTAGTAAGAGATAAGCACGGAAATCTCAACACAACAGTAGAGGGACAGGAAACAAGATGAGCAAAGCGCTTCAGAGAAACTCTAAATAAGGAACCACCACGTAAAGTTGGCATAAAGGCTTTTTATGATTGACACTATGCAGCTTGGAATTCCATAAGCCCTCAGTATTTTCCATAAACTGTCCCTATGTATACTGTCAAAAGCCTTTTCAAAATCAACGAAATTAATGTACAACTGTCTTTGCCATTCTGAGCACTGCTCTATAATGTTCCTGATGGTAAATATATGATCTACACATCTTCTGTTCTTTCTAAATCCTGCTTGTTCTTTCCTCAGTTTGTGGTCTACTGCTTTTGAGATTCTCTGTATAATTATCCTGCCTAGTATTTTGCTGGGAACTGAGAGAAGAGTTATTCCTCTCCAATTATTGCAGTCTGCAAGATCTCCCTTCTTGGGCAATTTGACAATTATTCCTTTTCTCCACTCTGTTGGTGTTGTCCCTGTTTTCCAGACTTGTGCAAATAGTGGTTCTAATAGTTCTGCTGCTAGCTCTGGGTCTGTCTTAAATAGCTCTGCATTTAAGTTATCATGACCAGGAGCTTTTCCATTCTTTAATCCTTTGATTGCTGTGATGATTTCTTCTTTTCGTGTGATGTCTGTATTAACATCTAGATCATTTTCAGCCTCAGGAACATTCAATTGTGTCTCTGGTGGTTCCTTATTCAGAGTTTCTCTGAAATGCTCTGCCCATCTTGTTTCTTGTCCCTCTACTGTCGTGATGAGATTTCCGTGCTTATCTCTTACTAATGTAGTATTGTTTGCACCTCGTTTTCCACTGATGATTTTAGTTATTTTGTATACTGTGCTTTGTTCATTTCTCAGTGCTGCCTCTTTTGCCTGTCTTGCAAGGTCATCGAGAAATGTCCTTTTGTTAGCACGGGTTTGACGTTTAACTTCCTTGTCCAGCTGACTGTACTGTTCACTATATATTGCCTTTAACCTGGGAGACTTAGCTTCTGTTTTCTTTCTTTTCATTTCCTTTCTCTTCGCTATGGTGTTTAGCGTATCTGGTATTATCCAGTCTTGGCTCTTTCTTTCCTGGAATCCCAAGCATGACTTGCTGCTTTCCTTGTATATTGCTGAGATGGTGTTGAATCTCTGGTCAACATTATCGGTCACTGTACTTTCCTGGCTTTTGATAATCTCATATCTTCTCTTTACGTCGACCACGAAAGCTTTTCTGGTGAGGGGATCCTTCAGTTTCGTGATGTTGTATCTTTTTAGTTTGACTGCAACTGGTCCAGCAGCTCCGAGTTTCACTTTCAGTCTTGCTACTACTAGGTGATGATCACTTCCCACATCTGCGCCTCTTCTTACTTTCACGGCTTGTAGTGCATGTCTCCATCTGCCATTGATCATTATGTGATCTATCTGGTTTCTGTCTCGTCCGTTTGGTGATTCCCATGTTAACTTGTGCACTTCCTTGTGTGGAAAAAGTGCTCCTCCAATGACCAGGTTGTTAATACCGCAGAAGCTTATTAATTTGTCCCCATTCTCATTTGCTGTTCCACTGCCGCATTTCCGCATTACTATTTCGTTATAATTATTGTGTGTTCCCACTTTCGCATTTAGGTCTCCCATTACTATAATGAGATCGTACCTGGGTGTAGTTTCCATTTCTTTTTGTACCTGTTGGTAGAACTCGTCCTTGATCTCTTCATCGCTGTCGTTTGTTGGTGCATAGCATTGTATAATTGTGGTGTTGGTGAACCTCCCTCTCAGTCTTGCTCTTATCAGTCTGTTGTTGATGGGTTTCCATTCCAGTAAAGACCTTTCCATTTCTTTCTTCAGAATAATGGCTACACCTTCCGTTGTGCTGGCCATCCTCTCTGCCAGAATAAAGTACTGTTTCCCCTGTAGCTGTTTTTATTCTCCTCTTACCTGTCCATCTGCTCTCGCTTATTCCCAGGATATGTATCTTGTAGTTCCTCATCTCTGCTGTGATTAGTCTCAGCTTTCCTGCCTCATTCATAGTTCTGACATTCCAAAAACCAATTCTGGTTTCGTGTTTTGCGGTCGGGGCATCTGTTTTCATGCCAGTGGCTTCCTTTCGGCTTTCACCACTGTCAGTCATACGAGCCTGAGACTCCGGATGTCCGTCCCGCAGCAAAGTTTTTCCATTTATTGTTGTTTCCGTAACGTGCGATTTTTTTACATAGACAGGAGTGTCGGCCCTGTGCTAAAACCCCCAACATGGAGGACCAGAGTACCAGTTTTTGTCTGACCCCTACCCATTCAGACCAGTCCAGCTTGGTTGAACCTACTAGGAGTAAATCTCCCACTGGCATAGCTCTGGGGATTGTCAGGATACTCAAGCCGCCATACCGATACAAGGTATAGGTACCATTGATGGCAGTCTACACTACGTAAGCACCCATTTAAGAAAGTCTGTAACTTTTGTGTTTTTGTTGTTCTCCACGTTTTAGTGCCATACAATAAGACAGGCTAGACATTTGAGTTGACGATATTTATATACGAGTATATATATTTGTGTTTGGATGATTATTCTTGATCTCCGTATATTTCCCAACACAATGAGAGCTCATCTAACTTGTTGTATACTGTTTTGTTGTTAACCTGTTTTGATATACTTATTTCTCCTCCAACTTTGTCTATAGCCTGCTGCCAATGTATTTGTATGATTCTACATCTTGATGGGGATATTTCTTCAAGCGCAACCTTGTAATCCTTTCCTGCATTAATTTTCAAAATATTGTGTCTTCTCATTGTATATTTTCAGAGCAATTCTGGACAAAATGTATGGAGATGCCGACAACCTTACGATGACCACCACTTTCTTTAAACGTATTGAAGTTGACGTATGAAAATGTACGACGACCACGCCGACGACGACGAATAAGAAGAAGAAGAAGAAAAAGAGGAGGAGGAAGAAGAAATGGAAGAAGAAGAGGAAGAAGAAGAGGAGGAGGAAGAAGAAGAGGAAGAAGAAGAATAATAAAAAGAGGAGGAAGAAGAAGAAATGGAAGAAGAAGAGGAGGAAGAAGAATCAGAAGAAGAAGAGGAGGAAAAAATAAGAAGAGGACGAAGAAGAAGAACAAGAGGAGGAGGAAGCGGACGAAGTAGTGGAGGAGAAAGAAAAGGACGAAGAAGAATCAAAAGAGGAAGAGAAGGATGAAAAAGAAGGACAATTATAGTACATGTATCAGCTGTGCTGTTAATTAAGGATATAACATTTATTAGCTATGCTGTTAATCTTGTCGCTTTCTACGCTAAATCTCTTTTTCGTCACTGACAGTTAATTTGCTCACAATTGCCGACGGAAATGGTACTAATGTGTACTCATCTCTCAAAACGTTCTGTTCTCCTTAGTTTGCTTGACACACCACCTGCTGTGGATCGTTCCTTTAGCCCACCCAAGACTGAGGGGGACTAAAGATGTAGCTCAGGTACAATCTCTGTGCTCCTGCGAAGTTTCAGGCAGCTGGATTGACTCGACATACGTCCTCAGGTTTGATGACACGAATAAAACCTGTAACAAGTAAAAATAGGGGCTAATTTCTGTCCTCAAGCCCACCTATTTCTAGTGTGGGTGAAATGAGTGTGTCTCAGGTGTCTGCATGTAGGATGAATGACAACATGGCTCAGTATGATTTAGCAATAGCGAGACAAGACAGGTGTCTACTTGCAAAACATTCTTTCTGATAAACTAATACATGGATACATTCAATAATATAAATTCAATACATGAATACATCCAATAATATAAATTCAATACATGAATACATTCAATACATGAATACATCCTATAATATAAATTCAATACATGAATACATCCAATAATATGTACACCTAGGTGTGATACAACCATTTCCTTCCCCCTATAATATACCAGGCCCTCTCTGACAAGTGCTATACTAGCTGGTAACGTATATCCTAACAATATTGTTATGTTCTTATGATAGGAGTATATGAGACGAGGACTGTTTGGTTATATTTCAGGTGGGAGTTATATGGGACAATAGATTGGAGTTAGATGAGACAATAGATTGAGTCCTAACAAGGACTGTTTTGGTTATATTTCAGTTGGTTTTATCTGAATAATAGACTGAAGTTATAGGAGACAATAGATTGAGTTATAGGAGACAATAGATTGAGTCCTAACAAGGACTGTTTTGGTTAAATTGCAGTTGGTCTGAGATAATAGATTGAAGTTCTAGGAGACAATAGGTTGAAGTATGAGTCCTATTAGTCTTCGTCTTCATCAATCATATCAGGAAATACAATCATTATCCTAATTTCCCCAAGATACAATCAGTAACCTGATACGTTCATATTGAACCAAAATATATAAAATATATACAGGTATAGGTAGTATAAATGACACACAACCAATACAAACATTATATATCTGCTGTAGGCCTATTTGCCTACAAATAGTAAATTATAGTTACCCTCCAAGATTTAAACAGGCCAGATTTTGACTCGACTTAGTGAAGCAGGCTGCAGTTCAATGCAGTCAGGTATGCAATAAATCAAGGTTGACAGCTTCTCCGCTTCAGTCGGTCGGTATCTCTGGCTTCGTGTTGATGATATGTGATTATGCATAAAATCCGCCCGATTATATAGGCAGGTGAAGTAACTTCTACAGCTTAAAGAAAGCGTTTGGTTGGTTCCTGGTGGGGCAAGCTGATTAGCTGTCTGCAGTTTGGTCTCATGCCTCGTACAGGCTAATTTTATTCCGTTTTTTCCGCCATATTGCGTGAACAAGATGGCCGCGACCCACATCCGAAAAAAACAGGGCTTAAGTTTTTTTCCTGGCGTAACTTCTTGTAATTTATTCTGGCTCAGCGACTGGTGAACGGTGCTCGTTGATTGGTTGGGCATTGGTTGGGCTCTCGACATAGGGATTTAACAAAGTAGTGGGTTTACACAACTCGTTTCACGACAGTTGGAGTGATTTGCTAGTTTAGTCCGTATTTTATTTTCACTAGATTTTCTGTGCAGAGTGATTTACTAGATAGGTCTGTCATGTATATTTTCTCTAGGATTTACTGTGGTACTTTGGCTAGCAGAATAAATAATAATTTCTAGCTAAACTATTCCAGCTATAAAATAATTTAATTAATAGCTACGAGGGGCGTCCAGAAAGTAATGCACCACATCGTTTTTCTCAGGAGCTGTTTATTCAAAAAGCATGAAATTTATACACAATATAAATGGATATGTCATGTAAACATCGGTATTATTCAATATAATCCAAATAAATTAACTTGTATGGCTTTATGCCAGCGCAAAACAAGTGCATGTATTCCTAGCCCGTACCAGATTTTGTCTTGATCATGTAGCCATTTCTTCGCTGCATGAATCACTCCTTCATCATCTTCAAACCTTGTCCCACGGAGTGCATCTTTAAGTGGACCAAACAGATGAAAATCAGAGGGTGCCAAATCGGGACTATAGGGTGGATGGGGTAGTACAGTCCAACCCAATTTGGTGATTGCTTCCCGTGTTGCCAGACTTGTGTGAGGGCGCGCATTGTCGTGAAGGAGAAGCAGGTCTGCTGGATTCTTGTGCGGTCGAACTCTGCGAAAACGTTGACTGAGTTTTTTCAATGTCTTAATGTAAACTTGCGAATTGATTGTCTCTCCTCTTGGCATAACGTCCACAAGAATCACACCTTCGATGTCCCAAAAGACAGTGATCATGACCTTTCCAGCTGAAGGAATTGTCTTGAATTTCTTTCTTCTTGGTGATTGCGGATGATGCCACTCCATTGACTGTCTTTTTGTCTCAGGTTCAAAATGATGTGCCCAGGTTTCGTCACCTGTAACGATCTTAGCCAAAAAGTTATCTCCATCAGCATTGAAACGCTCCAACAATTCAGAAGAAATTGCTTTCCTTTGCAATCGGTGGTCATTTGTGAGACTTCGAGGAACCCATCTTGCGCAAATTTTAGAAAATCCGAGAGTTTTTATAACTGCATTTTCACTATCAAAGCTGACTGATAGCTGTAAGGCCAATTGTTGAGTAGTGATTCGCCTATCAGTAAGAATAATGCCCTCAGCGCATTTAATACAAATAAGGGAGGGAAACCTGATTTAAACATTTCTGCGTTGGTGGCTGTGGCAGGACGTCCACAGCGCGGCCGATCAAGCAGCTCCGTATCTCCACTTCCTGATTCTTTGATTCTCTGAACCCAGCGACTGACTGTACTCCTGTCGACTGCAAACTTCCATACACATCACATAGATGCTTATGAATATTCACAACAGTTTCCTTCTCTGCAACGAGAAATTCTATCACAATTCACTTTTTATAACGCAAGTTGCTAACACGCTCCATTTCAACGGTTTAGGGCAGCCGTATTATTTTGCTGGTTGTTGTGCAATTTGGTGCACACAATTGGCACATACCATATTTGAAGTGTGCAAAATATCATGCTTCTATCTTCATTATTTGCTGAGAAAAACGATGTGGTGCATTACTTTCTGAACGCCCCTCGTAGTAACCAGATAATATTTTAACCAACTAGTAAATGCACTGTTCATCATGAGTATTGACGAAATATGTATTTATTTCTAATTCATGATGATTGATTTTTTTAATGACTAGAATTTATTTCACGGGAGTTTTAAACGATAAGACAAGCTCTAAGCTTGTAGGTTATGATTTAAGTTAAATAACCGAAGTGGATAAATATATTATATATTATTTACGCGGGTTAAGGATAGGATTGAGAATACTATATTATGGTTAAGTATCTGTATTTTTCTCCTTTACACAGTATTGGGTCAAACCCTAAACCTTACCAGCGGCTTCCATATGAATCTGAGAATAACGGACTTAAGTCCAGCAGTACAAGAGAACATTCTGATATAAATATCGGGTTTTCAAGGTGACTTGTCTGGCCTCGTGTTTTACACCCAGAAAGAGACAGAGTACCAAACCAAAGAATATTAAGAATAAATTGTAACTGGACTTTTGTAAAAATGTGCTTCTTGTAGTAAGTTCTGGTAAGTTTAACTTTTCCTTCTGAGCACAAATTTCTTATGGATACACCTTGTCTGCCTTGTTTTTTAACAAATGTATTAAAATATTATATATTTTCTTATCTTATAATTGTCTTGGTATGTCTTCAACGAACTAATTCTGAATGATGGAGGCAATCATTAAAACAGTTAAGATTTTAAAAATCACATATACCAAGGTGGATAGTGGTTTAGTGATCAGAACATATGCCTTCCAAACAAATGTTCTGCATTCAACTCCCAGCAGAGTTGTTTCTTTTTTGAAAATTCATTCATTTGTCTTCAGTTTTTATATGTGTGTTGTTGTGGATCTATTATAAAGCTAGAATTTCAGGTCCTCCAAGTCCATTTATCGCTATAATACATTTCTTTCCCATCCTCACAAATTTGTTATTGTTTTTTTTTTATAAAAGGGGCCCTCCTAGGGTTCAAGCTTCAGGGCCCCCAAAATGTAGATCCGCCCCTGGCCCCAGATAAAACTAAGCTTTGGCGCCCCAATAACATGAATGCAAAATATTATTTTGAATTTACAGCGTGACATCAGAATAGTTAATGCTTAAAGCGCTTAGAGCATGGGACCGTAGTCCGAGTTATCGGTACGTAAAACTGGCCCGGGTAGTGCAAGCACATTTATTTACAGTAAAAGTCCGAAAATCCAGACTGCTCGGGTATTTGGTCGGTCCAGATTTTAGGATTTTCCGGATTCTCGTGCAGTACTTTTAAAATTCAAATTTAACGAAGAATAGATGAACTTGCAGATTTTGTTGGTTTACTCATTAACAAATACAGAATGTTTCATTTATCAAAATGAGTATATTTATTTGTGCATATCCGCGAATTCTGTTGGGTCTGCTGCACTGCTTGTGGATGGAACACCTACAGCTTCTGCTGCACTGCCTGTCGATGGAACAGTAGTTTGGTCGGCATTCGCTTCTATTCTTTCCTTTTGTATATCACTTTGTTTATGACTTTCTAATTTCTCTGTGATAAGATTTTTTTCACCATGTGCCCATGCATGACGTCTTGAAGACTAAAGCTATGGTTCTGTTCCACACATTTAATAACTGTTTCCATGCACTTTTCTGCCCGGAAATTTTAAACAGTGTGAGTTTTCGAAAAGTCTGGATTCTCGAGTGGTCAGGATTTCTGACATCCGGATTTTTGGACTTATACTGTATTACATATATAAGGAAAGCAGCAAATCATGCCTGGGATTTCAGGAAAGGAAGAAGCAAGACTGGATAACACCGGAAACATTAAACGCCATAGCGATGAGAAAGGAAATGAAAAGAAAGAAAACAGAAGCGAAGTCCACCAGGTTAAAGCAACTATATAGCGAACAGTACAGTCAGCTGGACAAGGAAAATACACGCCAAACCCGAGCCAACAAAAGGAATTTCCTAGACGATCTTGCAAGATAGGCAGAAGAGGCAGCACTGAGAAATGAACAAAGCACAGTATACAAAATAACTAAAACCATCAGCGGAAAACGAGGTGCATTGGTAAGAGATGAGCAAGGAAATCTCATCACGACAGCAAAGGGACAGGAAACAAGATATGCAGAGCATTTCAGAGAAACTTTGAACAAGGAACCACCAGAGACACAGTAGAATGTTCCTGAGGCTGAAAAACGATCTAGATGTTAATACAGACATTCCACGGAAGGAAGAAATCATCACGGCAATCAAAGGGTTAAAGAATGGTAAAGCGCCTGGCCACGATAGCTTAAATGCAGAGCTGTTTAAGACAGACCCTGAGCTAGCAGCAGAACTATTAGAACCACTATTTGCACAAGTCTGGAAAACAGGGACAACACCAACGGAGTAGAAAAAAGCAATAATTGTCAAATTGCCCAAGAAGGGAGACCTTGCAGACGGCAATAATTGGAGAGGAATCACTCAGTTCCCAGCAAAATATTAGGCAGGATAATTATACAGACACCCGTGTGTTACCGGGGCCCGAAAGGGGAGCAAAGAATAGTAACACTGTCCCCTACCAAGCATGTCGTAAAAAGCGACTAAGGAGGGTTGGGCATGGGGCCGGTTACACCATCCTGTAAAAAATTTAAACCACAAAAAACTTCAACAAATATGGACAAGTCAAATAAAGAAAATAAAACACAGCCATCCAAGACAGGGGAAGGTCCTCTCGCGGGGAGGCGTATGATGCAACACAGAGAAAGCCGAAAGGAGTCTGTGTTGCTGACTAACCTTCTTTCTTCTAGGAGAACTTCCAGATTTGGCACCTGGAATGTTCGGACATTAAACGAACAAGGGAAAGTGGCGCAAGTAGCAGCAGAAATGAGGGAATACAAAATCGAGGTTCTGGGAATGTGTGAAACAAAGTGGAAGGGGGTAGACAGGAAGAAACTCATCACAGGTGAATTGGTGCTGTCCTCAGGACATGAAGACGAAAGTTCACACCACAGTGAAGGGGTAGCTCTTATGTTATCTAAAGAAGCACAGGAAGCACTAATTGAATGGGAAGCTGTTGGACCCAGAATAATAACAGCTTCTTTCAAAACAGCTAAAAAGAAAATTCATGTAAATGTCATCCAATGTTATGCACCAACTAATGACAAAGAAGAGTCTGTGAAAGAAGCATTTTATACTAAACTACAGGAAATTATGGATAAAGTAAAAAGAAGAGACATCACAATTTTGATGGGTGACATGAATGCAAAGATAGGTACAGCCAACACTGGATTCGAAGAAGTCATGGGAAAACATGGGCTAGGAGTAATGAATGAAAATGGAGAGCTATTCGCAAACTTCTGTGCTTCATATCAACTGGCTATAGGAGGAAGCATGTTTCCACATAAGAGAATACACAAGGCAACATGGATATCACCAGACCATAGAACAGAAAATCAGATAGATCATATATGCATAAACAAGAAGTTTAGATCATCATTGCAGGATGTAAAGATATATAGAGGAGCAGATGTGGCATCAGATCACCATCTTCTGATAGCCAAAGTAAAAATGAAACTCAAGAGATATGCAACAATGCAAAATTATAGACAACAGTTTAATGTAGGACAGCTAAGAAATCAAGAAACAAGAGACAAATTTGCGGGCACAGTATCCAACAAATTCCAAGTGCTCCAACAGCTGGAAGATGTAGAGAATACAGAAGACTATTGGCAGCAGGTCAAAACAGTATGGAAGGAGACATGTGAAGAAATACTGGGGAAAAGGGAAAGACAACAAAAAGCATGGATAACAACAGAAACCATCAATAAGATAAAAGACAGAAAAAACAAGAAAGCAGAGTTAAACACAAGCAAAACTAGAAGCTCCAAAGCCAAGGCTCAAGAAGTGTACACAGAAGCAAACAAAGAAGTAAAAAGAAGTATCAAAAGAGACAAGAGGAAGTATATTGAGGAGTTGGCAAGAGAGGCAGAAGATGCTGCAGCCAAAGGAAATATGAGAGAACTGTATAGCAGCACAAAGAAGCTAACAGGGAAATACAAGCAAACAAGTTGCCTCATAAAAGACAAGAATGGGAAACTGCTCAGCAATATACAAGAGCAAATGAAGAGGTGGACAGAATATTTTGGGGACCTTCTCAATAGACCAGCTCCACAAAACCCGCCGGACATCCAGCCAGCAGAAGAAGAGCTACAAATTAACGGTGAAAGACCAACGAAGGAAGAAATAAAGAAAGCCATAAAGCTTCTAAGAGAGGGAAAAGCATCTGGACCTGATGGCATTCCAGCAGAGGCCATCAAAGCAGATATCGACACGGCTACAGAGATGTTATATAAATTACTTGGTAAAGTCTGGGAAAAGGAAGAGATACCAGCAGAATGGAAGGAAGGATATCTGGTTAAGTTGCCTAAGAAGGGAAATTTACAAGAGTGCACAAATTATAGAGGAATAATGTTACTATCAGTGCCAGGAAAAGTATTAAACAGGATTATCCTTGAGAGATTAAAAGAGTCCATAGACAAGAAACTGAGAGATGAACAAGCAGGTTTTCGACAAAACAGATCATGTACAGACCAGATAGCCACTTTGAGAATAATAGTTGAACAAAGTCTGGAATGGAATTCACCACTATACATCGGATTTGTGGACTACGAAAAGGCATTTGACAGTGTAGACAGAGAATCACTTTGGAAATTGATGAGGCATTATGGAGTTCCCCTGAAGATCATTAATTTAATAAAGAAAACATATGAAGACATGACATGCAGAGTTCTTCACGAAGGACAGCTTACAGAACCGTTTGGGATAAGAACAGGAGTGCGACAGGGATGCCTCTTGTCTCCATTTCTTTTCTTGCTGGCAATAGATTGGGTTATGAGATCATCGACAACACACAACAGAAATGGAATCCAGTGGACTCTGACTAAGCAGTTGGATGATCTGGATTTTGCTGATGACTTGGCTCTTCTGTCCCATAACCGTAATCAGATGCAGGACAAATTGAAAACACTCGATGAGAGGTCACAGCAATTGGGTCTGAAAATACACAGGGAAAAGACAAAAATAATGAGAATAAATGCAGGTAATGATAACAGGGTTGAACTTGAAGAAACACCAATTCAAGATGTTGAATCATACACATATCTTGGCAGTAATATAGACAAAGTTGGAGGGACAGACAGCGATATCAAAATAAGAATACAAAAGGCAAGAGGAGCTTTCATTGCATTGGGAAATATATGGAGATCAAGAGAAATTGGATCCAACACGAAAATAAGAATCTTCAACTCAAATGTGAAGTCAGTCCTATTGTATGGCTCGGAGACATGGAGAACAACAAAGACAACAACCAAAAAGCTACAGACTTTCATAAATGGGTGCTTGCGTAGAATAGAGGGATTAAAATGGTATGACAAGGTTACCAACGTGGAACTGATGACAAGAACTAGACAAGTGCCAGTGGAACAAGAGATGAGAAGAAGACGATGGCGATGGATAGGACACACACTGAGGAAACCTGTTGATAGCATTACAAGGCAGTCCTTGTTCTGGAACCCCCAGGGCAAGAGAGGCAGAGGAAGACCAAGAAGTACATGGAGAAGAGAGTTGGAAACAGAGGTGAAAATGATGAGGAGAACATGGAAAGAACTTGAGATGATGGCACGGGACAGGAGGACTTGGCATGTGTTTGTTGAAGGCCTATGCTCCTTTGGGAGTGGAGGGTTATGAATGAATGAATTATACAGAGAATTTCAAAAGCAGTAGACCACAAACTGAGGAAAGAACAAGCAGGATTTAGAAAGAACAGAAGATGTGCAGATCATGTATTTACCCTAAGGAACATTATAGAGCAGTGCTCTGAATGGCAGAGACAGCTGTACATTAATTTCGTTGATTTTGAACATGCTTTTGACAGCATACGTAGGGACAGTCTATGGAAAATACTGAGGGCTTATATAATTCCAAGTTGCATAATTTCAATCATAAAAAGCCTCTATGCCAACTTTATGTGTAGCGTAGGGCAGAGCAACCTAACCTTCGAGGTGAAAACAGGAGTACGACAGGGATGCCCCTTATCAACCACTCTATTTTTAATAGTCATAGACTGGGTGATGCGACAGACAACAGAGGGCAGTCCAAGAGGAATAAGATGGACTACATTTTCTATATTGGAAGATCTGGAATATGCAGATGACATTGCACTACTAGCACATTCACATCAACACATCCAGGAAAAAACGGATAGACTTAATAAGTTATAGCCAGTGTTGCATCAATCAATCAAATCCTTTAGCTCCACAAGGAGCATAGGCTTTCAATAGACTAACTCACTTTAGAAGGAAGCACTCCACTTTCTTTGGAAGTGTAATAAGAAGAAATCTGGAATGTATCATGACAACAGGAAAAACTGAAGGGGAAAAAAGACAGAGGATGACAAATAGACAAGATACTAGACAGTTTGACATCACGGCATGGACAGAATTCAACAGTAGAACTGATAAACAGTACTGGAGACAGGAATTTGTGGAAAGACATGATCACCTATGCCGCCAGGTATAGTCGCTGTTTATCTCTCACACAAGCCAGATGTTGGATGTTGTTGTATTACAGATCAAATTGTTGGATGCATTTCCCCATTTACTAACTCAATAAAACATCTTTAACTAACCAAAAATGAACTTAACAGGACAGTGAACAAGTCAGAAGGTCACATGTATTTCATTATATATGTCATGGTCAATGTAAAATACAAAATATTGTTATATATCCTCATTTAACATATGCAGTACCAGTACTGGAATAAAGTGCATTCATTCAGCAACCATTATACAAATATCATGAATTTCTAAATCGGTCAATAAGAAGTCTCATGAAAAAAAAATTGCAAAGCAAAAAGAGCAGATGACATCCAGCAGTTATTCTCAGTTAACAGGGTTTTAGCATGCCTGACCAAAACCTTGAATACATCAATAATTATATCTTGTAGCTCATCATTAGTTATTTATGGGAACATAACAATATTTAGTATCCCCATTAAATGTATAAACATTATAAAAAATGCTGTTAAAATTTCATAGCGGGTCTCAACAACTTTCCATGTTGGTCTCTTGATGGATACAGACCACATCATCTTCCCAAGCTCAGTTAGCCATATCTGGAACTGGTAGACAATCAAGTCAATATAAGTCAACTCAAGATTGTGACTTTGTAATGCTGTATTCGTTTCATTCATTCATTACCCTGAAGCTCCCTGTGGAGCTTAGACCACAGCATTCATGTTCTGTTGTAGTGGTAGATTCTGTAGCTATTCATTTTACATTACGAGGATGCACAATCTCATATTAGTTACCTCTCATCTCATTCAAGCCACGCCTTACTGCCTTGTGCTATCCAATCAAAATCTTCCCATGTCTTATTTATGTTGAAGCTCCCATTCCCTTCTCCATGTGTTTTATAAGTCTCCCTCTGTTTCTCTAGCCCTGGGGATTCCAGAATAAGGACTGCCTTGTAATGCTATCAACTACAACTAGTTTCACAGTCTATGTCCTATCTAGCGCTAGCATCATTTTCTCACCTCTTATTCCCCTGGTGTTTGTCAAGTTTTTTCCCCCATCATATTCCACTTTTGTGATCCTGTCATACCATTTCAATCCTATTTTGTGCAAGCGCCCATTTATGACAGTCTGCAACTTCTTGGTTGTCTTGCTTGTTCTTCATATTTCAGACCCATACAGCAGGATATCCCAGTTGAAAGTCCTTATTTTTGTGTTGGACTTGGTTGATTTCTTTTGATCTCCATACATTTGACAATGCAGTGAATGCTTCTCTTGCCTTCTGTATATTTATCATTATGATCTTCCTTTTCACTCCCTATGGAGCATGCAGTCACCATTTCAGCTGCTCCCTCCTTGCAGCAAGCCTGGACTAAAGCCTTCCTGTGCTCTTGGAACAGTGAATTCTGTAGCAATTATTTTACATGATTTGATTGCCAGCCCATGTTGTATATAGTTCAATATAATTAACAACAGCCGGTCAGGGCTGGATTAATCCAAGAAGGGCCTCTAGGCTTTTTGGTGTTTGGGCACACGTTCAACCAATATACAATAATTTTTATATTTTTTTCAAACCCCTTAACATAGTTGTTTTAACTTATGCATGGGCCCCCAGGAGCTCCAGGCCCCTAGGCTTCAGCGTACTTAGCCTCATGGATAATCTGGCCCTACAGCCGGTCGGTAAATACATATCTCGTGAAACCTGGTATAATTTTTAAAAAAAGATAACAGATAAGTAATTATACAACAGCACACTTTAAATACAAATATTACGCAACTTTTGGCAAATTTTGATACTAAAGTGAGTAAACTAAAAACATTAAAAACAATGTGATGATCCAAAGTATTTCTGGTTTCTTTTCTGGAATGTTTTTTGTGAGATCAAAGAGATAAAATACAAGCGGGTTCTCTTGATGATACAGTGGCAGTTCAGACAGCTCAACCTAGCTTCATCATTAATCTGTGTGATGTATTCAGGCAGCTCAACCTAGCTTAATCATTAATCTGTGTGATGTATTCAGGCAGCTCAGCCTAGCTTAATCATTAATCTGTGTGATTTATTCAGTCAGCTCAACCTAGCTTAATCATTAATCTGTGTGATTTATTCAAACAGCTCAACCTAGCTTCATCATTAATCTGTGTGATTTATTCAAACATGCTGGAAGATGAGACAGGTCTGTATTTCAGAGCTGGCATTTGCTGATGATGTTGCCCTGATTGCTAAATCAGAGGCACATCTCCCACACGGCTGTTTGCGAGCGATCTTTTAGTTATTTCCCCTTTTTCCCCGACCGCGCTATTTATAGCCCACTTGACAGAGGTCACGTGGTCAGCTTCCTAATGGGAAAAACATGTGGCGATGTTTACTTTTGATAGGGCTTAATTAATGCTTTTAGGCTACTTTTTTTATTAAATACCGGCTTTAATTTTGCGTAAAGCTAGACTAGAAATGTTAGAGTAAATTTTAGAACAAGAACAAACATTTTATCACAATTAGAACAGAAGATATAATAGTCTGAAATAGTGTAAAATTTACGTTTTTTTTTATATTTTGTTATGGTTTGTTTATAATGCAATTTTCACTAAATCGGTCACAATCAACATGCATAACAAATTACAGAAATCAAAAGTAGAAAACGTGCAGAAAATGGATATCAAAGATTTGTTTTGGTTTCATGCGTCAAACATTAATTATTGAAAGTTTAAATTGCAAGTCCACATTTATTACCTTAAAATAACACACCCAATTGTCCCCAAAACATGTTTGAATTGCTTTTATGCTACTTTATTATTATAAATACCGGCTTTAATTTTGCGTAAAGCTAGACTAGAAATGTTAGAGTAAATTTTAGAACAAGAACAAACATTTTATCACAATTAGAACAGAAGATATAATAGTCTGAAATAGTGTAAAATTTACGTTTTTTTTTTTTACATTTTGTTATGGTTTGTTTCTAATTCAATTTACACTAAAACGGTCACAATCAACATGCATAACAAATTACAGAAATCAAAAGTAGAAAACCTGCAGAAAATGGATATCAAAGTTTTGTTTTGGTTTCATGCGTCAAACATTAATTATTGAAAGTTTAAATTGCAAGTCCACATTTATTACCTTAAAATAACACACCCAATTGTCCCCAAAACATGTTTGAATTGCTTTTATGCTACTTTATTATTATAAATACCGGCTTTAATTTTGCGTAAAGCTAGACTAGAAATGTTAGAGTAAATTTTAGAACAAGAACAAACATTTTATCACAATTAGAACAGAATATATAATAGTCTGAAATAGTGTAAAATTTACGGGGTTTTTTTTTTACATTTTGTTATGGTTTGTTTCTAATTCAATTTACACTAAAACGGTCACAATCAACATGCATAACAAATTACAGAAATCAAAAGTAGAAAACCTGCAGAAAATGGATATCAAAGTTTTGTTTTGGTTTCATGCGTCAAACATTAATTATTGAAAGTTTAAATTGCATGTCCACATTTATAACCTTAAAATAACACACCCAATTGTCCCCAGAACATGAGAGCTAACAATTATCTCAATCATACATCATGAGTTCTGATCCAGTCTGCGCAATGTTTTTCTAATATGTGCTGTTTATGAATTGTCTTACTAGGGAATAGCTTTCTGAACAAAGACATATAAGTCTCTATCGATGCTGTTATTGATTCTTTACTAATTGGTTTACTGTGTGATATTTTGTTGTGTACTTTCTCAAATGCTTCTTTCAGTGAGTTGAATTGTTCTTGGGCAATAAAAGCTATGTTAGTTATATCTTGTTTGTCTGTAATTTTTAGTGTTTGTGTAATGATTGCTCTTGTAAGATCTTTATAAACTTTTTGTGTGAGATATCTGTGGCAGTGATTCCCTATAAATGCTCTGCTATTATAAGCCTGTTGTATGATTTTGTGTTTGGCTAGTACCTTGTCCATGTGTGAGCAAACTGGACCATACCTAGTACACAGATCTTGAAACTGAAGTTTGGCCAGCGCATCTTGTGCATTTTCAAGTCTAACTTTAAAATTATCTGTCTCCTCCTTATCCTCACAAAGTTCAATACCTACCTGAAAAATTCAATTTTAGCTCCTAATTCTTCTGCCTATTTCCAGTTCCTACTAAATCTCTTCAAGTTCTTAAAAGTACTAATGTTTGCATGTATCTCTTGCGAATTCTCAAATATCTTTGCGTCTATTGTATCAGCTACCTGTTCTAGAAGTCTGTGGTGTTTCAAAACAATGCCTAATAAAATATGAAGGTAAGGAGGAGCTACATTTTCAATTTCAATCTCTAACATTGGTTTGTGTAAACAATTATGGTAATGTGCCACTTGCCTTTTATTCCCTTTCCCATATTTCATATATCTATTGTAATCTCTTATCAACATGGCTAAACTTCTTGGTTTGCAAGTTGTATGCTCTCTTGATGTCTTTGATGAAAATGTTTGGTTTGTCTGGAGCTCAAGGAATATACCCATGTCTGTGGTGTCTCCAGCAAAACAAGGAAATAATCCCCGAATAAGAAAACAACAACTTGTTTACCATCCCACTCTAAATATTTTAGTGACTCTATCTGAGCTTTCATGCCATTCATAAATATTTCTAAATTATCATATGTATCTCTGACTCTAGCCATTGATAAAAGGATGGTATTAGATTTAGAATTTGGTTTCTCTAAATTTACTACCTGCATTGTAACTTTGAATGAAAGAAGATATACAAACAGTTACTTAGAATTCGCTGGCAGCCGTCGTGTGCACAGGATTGTCTACCAAAGAACACCAATGGAACAGTCCTTATCTCACACACAATTTTTAAAAAAATTCATATTATAAATAGAAGATTAACAAGACTTGAATGATAGATCAAATTATGTGGAAGTAATCTATCTATAGCTTTACATGTTTTCTGACGCTTATATACGTAGCTAAATATCATTATAAATGAATGAAAATGCAAAAACAGATGGTGCTTTACAAAAAGTTATTTTTTTACTACCTTATTTAAGATTTGTGGGTATCAGGAATGCGTTTAAAGGGATTTAAATGCTATAAAATCTGGTGACAATATGCTTGTTCTTGTAATGCCACACTCACAAAACTGACTACCACACATTCTCAAGATATGAAACCAAAAAAAAAAATTATGTGGAAATAATCTTTAGCTTCCCTTCGAGAAGTCTTTATAATTATAAACTCAAACGAATGGGCCGATTTTTAGATATTAAATTAATAAACAGATTACTTATTTTATGAATTTCCTTAAATGATGACGCTGTTTTCAAAAGTCTGTAACTCTGTCAAAACTAATTTCAAACAAATAAAAATGCAATCAAAAATAGAACACAGAACAAAGTTATAGTACACAAAAGAATTTTAGCGCTGTGTTTATCCAGAACGAGTGTGTAATGATTTATATTTTACTGATTTTACTCACACATCAGCTGATTTTTCCCGCCAAAAACTTAAATAGTCTTTTACGGTGCACACAAAATTTTATACCCGGTGTCAGAATTCCGGTCACCGAAACTAAAAGAGCGCTCTGGTATAGGGCACAAACAGCCGTGCCAATCCCAACCTGCAAGTCTGGAAGGAAGAGCTGGAGAAGAGAGGGATGGACATAAGTAGCTCTAAAACAAAATTCATGGTGATATCACGAGAAGAAAGAAGACATCAGATTAAGCTAGGAGAACAGGTCCTGGAGCAGGTCGGCCACTTTAAATACCTCGGAGCTATTATTAGACCGAAAGGGAGGCATCAAAGAAGAGTTGGCCACTCGAAAATCAGCAGCTGGGAGACTTTTTCAGGCCATAAATCGAGGATTCCTCAGCAAGAGATAGGTTGGTAAGAAAACGAAGATGGCTGTATGCCGCTCCACCTGTGTCCCAGTCTTGACATATGGATGCGAGTCATGGGCAATGACTACAACCCACAAAAGGCAGATCCAAACCTCAGAAATGAGGTATCTGAGGAAGGTGGTTGAAATAACAAGAAGAGACATGGTACGCAACTAGACGATACGTCAAGGCCTAAAATCCCACCCCCTGCAGACCCAAGTAGAACAGTCCCAACTAAGAGGGTTTGGCCATGTCTGCAGAATGAGAGAAGATCGGCTACCACGACAAGCATGGGGAACAAAGAGCCAGGGATCCAGACCCCCAGGACGACCAAGAGTCCGCTGGGAGGACAACATTAGAGAAAAAGGGGAACGACTTTAAGTAAGCATGTAAAATACTTTTGAACTCAAAATATCTAAATTCCAATCACCGTTGAGAACTGAAACTTTGCATGTAGCTCCCTTTCTTTATACATTTTAATCTTTCAATTATTGACCGGTGTCGGGTAATGATGGAGTCCAGGACCCATGTAGACGAACGAGGGATAGTCCTGTGGTGCTCGTAAGGACCGAGGACTAGAATGGAACCAGGCCAGGAGGAAGATAGCCGATAGGATAGTCTGGCGCTCTCTCTTCCAAACCTTTACACCTCACGGTAGAAGGGGAACGACTAAGTAAGTAAGATCACGAGAGCGTTGTTGTTGTTGTTTTTTTTTTTTTTTTTTGGGTCGCGTTTCAAAATTTTGACACTCAAAATATCTAAATTCCAATCACCGTTGAGAACTGAAACTTTGCATGTAGCTCCCTTTCTTTATACATTTTAATCTTTCAATTATTGACCGGTGTCGCATAACGGTTTCTTTTGGGTGAATGATGGAGTGAGTGTACGTAAAGGTCACCGAGGTTATCAAAACGTCTTGTTTAAGTTTAACTCAGGGATAGATTTAATGTCTGACTTCATGTCAGCATTTTGTGACGTGTGTAGCGCATGGTGAAAGCGTGTTTGGTGAACACAAGTCTGGGTGACTGAAAGAGTACCCGAATGTAACGAGGGATAGTCTGTGATTTGTGGTCGAGCTGTGTGCTCGTATTTTGTGACAGTGGGAAACCACAGTTGTGATGAATATATTGATTATGGTATAGGGCCTACCTATTGGTGTATAGTCGTACCTATTGTTGTAAAGTCTTAGTTTTTGTTGTATAGGCGATGTCTTACCGCCTAGGAGAATTCCTGGAAGAACTTTGGTAATGTTCATGGAGAACATGTTAAGGCGATGAGTTGGTCCCGCCTTGGAGCTACTGTGGAGTAAGGCGTTGTAGCTATATTGGAGTAATGTTGGAATAAAACAGGCGTTGTCTGGTTCCCGCCTGAGAGCGATTCTTAGAGAATCTATATGGCGATGTTGCATGCCGCCAATCACTTGTGATACGCGATTTACACCTGGATGGTGAATGTATTGATGCGAGGATTGTAGGCCGCACACAGAAACGTTGTGTGTGTACTGTTAGTGTGTGTGTGGCGTACAGCCAGCCTGTGAATATTGTAACTATTTCCTGCAGGCAATGTTATTCAGAGTATTGTATCAGTGTGCTTGACGATGTAATTGATATTCATGACTTGTGGAATCATGTGAATAAATGTACAAGTGGCGTTGTGTTACTTCATACCCCTAGCGTTGTTTGTCATCTACACACGCCACATACATAACATAAATCTTGGCAACCGGTGCTGAGAGAAAAATGTTATATAATAATTAAAATAATGTAAAATAAGCTGGAAATAACCCCATTACCGAAAGAGTTTTAAAGTAGGGGAAATAATTAACTGCGATTATAGGTCGTGTTTTGTATCTTAATGGGTGGGTGTCGAGCGATGAATGGTTATATGCCGAATTCACCAATTTGTTTCTTCATACAGCCAGGTCATCGAGTCATTTGTTTTAAAGAAAATTTTTAAATGACCAAGTTTCATGTGATCTTTACATTAGATGGTTAAGCATATTAACGTGGTTTTTTTTTCGGATAAATTTTACTCTGCGGCAAATTAATACTGCGTTAAACTCATAAAACAAGTAAAGACAAATACACGTTTTAGAAATCACTATTATTATCGCTTCTCGGCCTTTTGGCTAAGATCTTCACACAAAGGATCAGTACATTGACATTCAGTGTCATTAGGTCTTTTGTGTGAAAACACAGAAGATCACTAAAATGACACTTGGGTGTCATTGGGTCTTTTTGTGTTTGGACTTGCGCCTACTATCTGGCTTTGGCTAGGATCGTGTATCTTGGCCAGGGCCGGGGATGGGCGTGCGATCAATGCGACCTCATGCGAGGAAAAAAAAATGCGACCTCATGCGAGGAAAAAAAAAAAAAAATTGAGCCCCAGAAGGGGTATATAAAAATTTTTTTTTTTAATCACTATTATTTACTATTATCACTATTAGTATTATAGGTACCGGTACCAGGTTCGATCCCAATACAGGAAATAAAATTGATGGAAATTTTTTTTTTTTTTTCAGAACCAGTGGTTCATAATGGTCATACTCCCCCTGTTTAGTGAGATCGGATGCTTAGCGTTCTTGGATAAAGGCGAAAAAATAAGAAGTCCTACGTGCAAGCTGTGCATGTTAAAAAGTCCTCGGCAGTTGGAAATCTTAAAGAGTAGGCCGTACGGCCGCTGTCATGGCAAAATTTTAAAATTAGGAAAATTACCCACCATAAAAATATATATACACACACTGAGACCCTCGCCGGTGCTACAGAGTTTACGCACCGTACTGAGAATCTATCTTGCTGTATTGAAATCCTTGTGTGATCTAAGGGAGAAGAAAAAACGTCAACGGCTGTTTCAAGACTCATTGACTTTATACGTCGTGAGTTTACTGACGTCCTATGTGGATTGCCCTGTTATTGTTGTACAATGAAAACCAGACATGCGGATGCCATCCATTAAATGGCATCACCAAACCGTGTACAATTATCCAAACCATCTTCTTCTGCTTCTTTTATCCTTAGCCACCGACCATCAAAGCAGTCAGTGGCCATTACGCCTGGTGGCGTCTTAGACTATTATCTGATCTTACCAAATGTACTGAAAAGCGGGAAATAAATGTACCATTCATTCTATTGCTTAAAATAACAAGTGGATGACATGTAATCATTAATCAGTAATTATTCGTATCGTTAACGTTATATAGAGGCGGATCTACTGTGCAGCATGAGCTTCAGGGCCCGCAAGTAGAAAAAAGAATATTTTGTAAAGTTAGTCAAATAATATCAGTCATTTACTAAAGTATGCCTAAGAAACATATTATATCGTTTGTCTTATTGTTGCATTTCTGTTTATGAAGTTTCCAGTTTTCTCTATAATAGCTTTCTTTCCAATCTCCCAACACTTTTGTTGTTGTTGTTGATAAAATGGGCCCTCCAAGAGTTAAAGCTTAGAGCCCACAAAATGCGTAGCCGCCACTGGCGAAGTGGAGAATTCATTATTAATGATAACTTAAAATGTTTAACTCCTCTGCCACCCTAACCATAACCATAACTAACTCAGTTATGGAACATTAATAGATAATTCCCTGTTGATTTTAAATTTGCCTGGTCAAAGGTCAAAGTGCGTATAACATTTGGGAATTCCCTATTGTTAGACTACACTCCCGGAGCTAAATTTACTAATCTGGGTCAGTCAAAAGTAAACATTAGGTTTCGTTTCCATTTTGAGATCGGTGTCGTGAGAGTGTAAATTTTAGAGTATTTGTCGAGTAAGACAAAGTGAGTGAATTGCAACAACGTGAGTGAACTGCAACACAGATAATGTGCGAAGTTAGGGAGAAACTTAAGACAGCCTGGAAGAAGATCTATTAAAACTATCACTCTTTCCAAGCCCCACAACTCACTTATGTATTATTAAGTATCCCCCGGTCTCTCTTCTTTCTCACAGACAGATAGAGAAATAGTAAGAGCTTAAAACAGGTATGGATGAAGGTCTTGAACAGCGCAATAACAAAGGTTAAAATGTATTAAAATTCTCTTCAGCTTGTATAGAAGAAAATAATAACAAATCACAGCACAACAATAACTGATCAAATAACAAAGTTTACAATTACATCAATTCATGCATCAATGAACATCACTAACTAGTAGGTCCCGACAGGGAAAATAAACACAGAGTTAACAATCCTTCCGCTTCTGTGCAAACAATACAAAATAACTTTATGTCTCTGCTCATAAAGCTGGGTATACTTTATAAATCCAATGAAGACGCTATCCATGAGCCGTTTTCACACAAATAAAAAAAAAAACCAAACAAAAAAAAAACAAGAAAGGCTGTAGATTAATTCTGTCTATATTCTGACTACTATTACACGCAGAGTCCGTACTGACCAGTAGACAAAACAAATCGAGGTCAACTCAGGGCAACTTTCTGTACTGGCTCTCTTATCCGGCTTGGCGAATTATACCAGGCGTGCCTCGTATATGGTACTCGATGCGTAATCCGGTTGGGTCTAGTTTGAGACCTTTTATTGGAACTGCGTACTCCGTTTAAGAACACAGTAAGATAATTTCAATTAAGCTGGCGATGATGTGTTGATGGACATGCTGGATGCCACTAAGCTCTGACTTGTACTAAATAGGCGAATAGGAAACCACTACTGTGCAATACGTGATGAAAGGCTGCGGTCGCTGGTTCTACACAGCAATGGAATCGATATTCACGTAGTTTTCCACCCGTTTAACGTGGTTATGCGAAGTGGGTATAGTTGCCAGGCAGTTTGACACTCGTCTTGCTGCAAACCGTTAGACTGGAGGGAGTATTTATGCGTTCCTTCAGCTTGTGTTTGTAGTCAGCTGTTTTAGCAGTGGGGGTACCTGGAAATAAGACCAAATAAACACCCATCACCTCAAGCAAAATAAAATCATAACTTGAATAATACTACAGTATTTGTATTATTATTGCTAGGCAAGTCTCTGTGCTGTCTCTTTCAACATGGGGTTTTCCTCCTGTTAATTCCACAATATCAATTCTCAACATGCATCTTGCATAGGCTAATATATTTTATACATACATGTACATCAACATATCCAGGAAAAACGGATAGTCTCAATAAGTATAGCCAGCAGGTGGGCCTGAACATCAATCTAAAGATGACAGAGGTCATGACGCTCAATGTGAGCAACCCTGAGCCCATATCAGTAAGGAATCAGCAACTGGAACAGACAGACACCATCACATACCTAGGATGCATAGTAACACCAGACGGCGGATCAAGCAAAGACATCAACAACAGAATGAACAAAGCAAGAACAGCCTTTTTAAATCTAAACAACATCTGAAAGTCCTCTCAGTACAGCACAAGCACAATATTAAGATTATATCAGAGTTGTGTGCTTTCTGTGCTTCTCTATAGTGCGGAATGATGGAGAGTTACAGAGAAGGAAATGTCGAAATTGTCCTCTTTTCACACAACATGCCTAAGAAAAATTCTCCGAATCTTTTGGCCGAATACCATCACCAACCAAGATCTACTTACTCGGAGCAAGCAAGAGGACATGCACACCATCATAGCTGGCAAACGTTGGAGCTGGGTTGGCCATGTCCTCAGAAGAGACCCTGATGCCATCACAAGAACAGCTATGCTTTGGACCCCTGAAGGAAAACGGAAGAGAGGCCGACCAAAAACAACTTGGCGGAGGACTGTGGAGACTGAGATGCAAAGAATGAACCAGATTTGGGGCACAGTACAAAGGATGGCCACCGACCGAGCAAAGGGGAATCAATTTGTTGTTGCCCTACAAGACGCCACCAGTCGTGGTGGCAACTGACTGCTTTGACGGTCGGCGGCTAAGGATCAAAGAAGAAGAAGAAGATACATGTACATCTGAGCATTTGCTCTGACAGAAAAGAATCGACTCAATGTCCTCTTCCAACTCAACATATGGGTTGTCCAACCATATAGTCCCCGTTGAGAGGATGTACTATTTAGTTTACATCATTACGTGAATTTACAGAAAATATAAATACTAAATACATTACGCAATTAAAATGTATGCACCCCGTGGGGTCGATACACATAAAATAAGGAAAGTAATAACCTCTCAAAATGAAATACATGCAAGTGCAATGTTTATGCTATTATGATACATTGTGACTTTACATAGGACAGAATTCTTTCGCTGGCCAGTGGCTAATTTCTAGACTGCCTTGTAAGTTAGATCTAAACAACACATTAGCCATTCCATGGTTCCAAACTTTGCTATGAGAAGTTGCTCCCAAAAATAAAATAACTGACTACTTCCCACAATTCAGTCATTATAGCAAACACACTTCACTAGTCAGATTTATATGAATAATTTACACAATTGTAGATCCCCAAAAGTAATGTCAGCTTAAGTTTACCATTTAACCCATTGTAAACACTAACAAAACTATGAGGCTCTAAACAGATTAAGCATCTGTTAGCTTAGGTTGTTGACTGCACTACATTGGCACTGAATAAATTACTGAGGAGAAAAAACCCGTAAGTCACTGCTATCATTTATATGTACACTAATAGCTAAGCATATACAATATGACAAAAGTTAACTCACCCCGAGATACCACTTTTTTTCGCAATACGGTAGAATCTTATGCTCACAATTGCCTGTGTCTCATTCGGATTCACATCGGGTCAAGTTTTGTTAACGAGTGTAAAGACAGTTAAAATGTAACAGGCTATATAGTCCAGAAAGGGACGCTGACCTAGCCATCTGCGTTTGCGTGCTTTGCGCAGGTGTTCGGGTTGCTCCGCTTTCTAGCGTAACCCCGAGTAACATAAACATTAGTCTATAATCTACATCAGAGACAAAAAAATTTCCTGTAATTCCTAACGTTACACAGATTTTAAAGGGTTGACTATCTGCGCCGCTCAACTACAAGAGACCCTATTAAGGCTGCCGCCCGTGCATCGGCTAGAGTGGTCAAAACACTATTACGTGTGAGGACCTTCCCCGCGGGTGGCGTACTACAAACATACACACAGGTGTGTCTTATGCAGTGTTATCGTATGCTGGCTAATGAGGACCGAGCAATGAATTTATAATGAGTGCCAGAACGAAATCAAAAGCCAGACACGCCTTTGGGTAAGGGGATCTGAGCGGAAAAAATATTAATAAGACTACGGTCGCGATAGAAGAATTAAAAAATCTAAAGTTCATATAGCCGGTAAGAATATAAAAATTTAAAGATTAGGGCCAGGAGAGGGGCTGGGACGGATTGGACAACTCAAATTTACTGTCAATTCGCGACAATCGGTGACTTGAAAACTGATGTTCCCAAGTGACGGAATCTACCTTGTTTGGGAATTCATATCACAATTTTAATATCTGATGTGGGACAAATAAAAAATATTAATCATGCGGGGAAAACAAGCCCCATTCAACCAGGACCAGCTTCGGGGCGAGTTTTGCGGCCGCAGCAGGAGCCGACTTGGCTGAGGCGCTAAAATGTATTAAAAAAATGAAACATAATTTAAAAGTACACAAAAAATTATGTTCCCTCCTTTTTTTAAAATAAAAAATTAAACAGCGCATTGAAGCCCATCTGTAGTTCAACAAGGATAACGAAAACATTACCTTCAACAAAAATTTTTTTAAAGAAGTATATTATGTTTTTATAAAATACTACAGTAACCATCACCTGTGGAAATTACAGTGGGGTCCAGCTCAGTAGCATTTAACTGGGCCTCTTATGAGTACATACATCACTTCACGAAAGGAAAAAGGGTGGACGGGGACAGTGACCACGAGACATTGCACCAGTCGGAAAAATCCTTAGGGCCCCTTAACGTTCAATTTTCTCAGCGTGGGAGGGGGTGTCTAAAAATGATGCATTTTAAATGTATGATGTCACAGCGTGATTAACACAGCTGTGGACGGGCGGTGCTCCGCTGGGAGCAGGTAAGTAATGTCATTCGTGTATGAGAGGTAGTCAGTAGAGTGGTCTGAACTTAACAACACGAAACTGCGAGGTCAGCAGGTCAGGGATGAATGCAAGGAGAGTTCTGATTGGGGCAGTGAAGAAACGGGGGTCAGGAGAGCGACGAGGTTTTTGGTGGTGATGGTGAACTTGAATTGTAGAGTGCGAGAAGATATTTATTTTATGTGAATATAATGCATTTTGTGTATTATTGTAATTTTGTGGTCACAGTGATTTGAATTCATTGGACAGAGTTCGGAATATGGCTTGTGTTGGTTATTACTTGAATGTGTTCCACTCCATCCCTCGCTCTCTTGTTTCGAGGACTAAGACATATGTGTGTTTAATATAAAATACTCTGTGTCAATGACGTAATCTGTAATTCAAACTACAGTCGTATCACACACCAAGGGTTAAACAATTTTTGGTCGTCTTGTTAAAAAGATTTGTACGAAAACAAACATTGGTTTTTTTTTGTTTTTTTTTAAATATTATGTTTATGATCGGTTTTGAGCATGCTAGAAGAAAAAGAAAAAGTTTTTTTTTTTTTTAAATCCTACATAAATTAAAAAGTTTTCATTATACAATTTATTGATTTCTTTCTTCAAAGTATCAGCGAAAAGAAAAAAGGGTTCCACATTAGTGATCTTATCCTACTAATTCAATACTTCTGATCTACGCAATCATCCATTTATGAAAGTCTGTAGCTTTCTGGTTGTTGTTTTTGTTATTCTCCACATGTCACAGCTGAAATGGTATGACAAAGTCACAAATGTGGAATTGATGACAAGAACCAGACAAGTGCCAGTGGAACAAGAGTTGAGAAGAAGACGCTGGCGATGGATAGGACACACATTGAGGAGACATGTTGATAGCATTACAAGGCAGTCCTTGTTCTGGAATCCACATGGAAAGAGAAGCAGAGGTAGACCAAAAACACATGGAGAAGAGAGCTGGAAACAGAGGTGAAAATGATGAGGAAAATATGGAAAGAACTTGAGCGGATGGCATAGGACATAAAGATTTGGCATGTGTTTGTTGAAGGCCTATGCTCCTCGGGGAGCTAAAGGGTATTGATTGATTGATATTTCAGAGCTATACAAAAGTACTGAAGTGACATTTGAGTTGACGATTCTGATTGGTGTGTTGAACTTAATTTTTTTTTTTAATTTCCTTATACTTTAATGCATTGAATACTCTTGTTGCCTTTTGCATTCTTATTTTGATATCGGTCTGTCCTTAAAACTTTATACCTTTATTGGTGTCAACATATATGTATGATTCCACATCTTCTTAAGATGTGTCTTCCAGTGCATTCTTATTATCATTTCCTGCATTTATCCGCATTATCTTTGTCTTTTCCCAGTGTATTTTCAGACCCACTTGTCGTGATCTCTCATTAAGTACTTTCATTTTGTCTTGCCACAGGTTACGGCTCTGGGACAGAGTAGGCAGGTCATAGTATTCTGTTGCAAGTGTCGATGCAATAATAATGTAACGTATACAAGAACTCGTATTGTCAATGCTGCAGAGTTGTCTTCGGAGTTTTCCTAACGAGTCTCAAGTCGAGTTACAAGTCTCTTAGTACAATTCTGAAGTCGAGTCCGCAAGTCCCTAACACTGACTTTCAAGTCCCATGTCGAGTCCCGAGTCGAGAATCATTATTGATCTAACACTGTTTAAAGCCACAATCGCACTTTATCGAACAATCGTATCGATCAAATGAACGGCTCCTGAGATAAACCCTCTGTGGATGGGAAGGAGCGAAGCTCCTGACCGGGTTGGAAGGAAAGTCCACAGGTTCCCCAGCCTCGCAATGACATGTCATTGGGCCGAAGGGCTGAAAGCCCAAGTGCTGCTGGTTAAGGAAAAAAAAATCACTACAAATAATAATGAAAAATGATAACACATATATTTAGTACTTTTAGTATTTTATTTACTGACTTTTTATTCAATTAAAGTTATTTTTCAGAATACAATTTTAGAAATACTACCTTCTTAAAAATACAGTCCCCCCCTCCCCCCCCCTCCCCTCGGGCCTACAACGGAATGGATGAAATAATGCACTTGATCAGCACTTAATCTTAAGCGAAAGTGAATTTACAATGTTAGTTATTTTAAGGACATATGCTCCAGTTTTATCCGCGGAAACTATTTCTCCGTCTCGGCGCACGGTAAATTTTCCCCGCTGTCGGGATGGTTATGTTTACAAAACCGAGAAATATTATTGCTCTGACCTTCGCTATGCCTCGAGACGTTTGTCTAGCAACAGTGTCCAATTATGTCTGATAAGCTGAAATAAAACGTGTTTGCACAATGATATTTTTGTCAGCGTTGAGATGTTTGGGTGAAATCGCTTAAAACAAAAGCATTTTTTTATTCTTGCTTACATAAGACTGCATTGTGAATGAGGGTGACGAGTCAGTTCACCAAATTTGCCAAGTCTCGAGTCGAGTCTAGTCGCTAATGGCTAAATCGCAAGTCGTCTTGAGTCGAGTCGCTGTGGTGAATTAAGTCCGACTCGAGTCCGAATCGATTGACTCGTCGACAACACTGCAGTGCTGTAGTAAGATACTGCCACATCCATCCAAAGAGACTACACTTCCCGTTCATTAAATTTGCTCTTCTAACAACCATTCACGAGATATTTCCCCATATTTTCATAAAATTCCCAATCATTAGCAGCTTGAAACCATTCAGTTTAGCGTGCCACAGTTCCCTGTTAAAAATATCAAATAGTTTCGACTCCCTACAACCTTAATTTTCAACCAACAGGTCGTGCTTTATTATGAAAATTGTGTGAAATTTCCAGGAATTCCCCCTTCCTTGAGTCATGCGCTATATATAGTACGGTACATAAACACAATCTACGAGGATTCCCCTATTGCCTTACGTTGTGCACTTCAGATAGTATATAAGTATGGTATCTGAAGTCCATGATATGCCTTCGTTTAAATTTATTGTAACTGTTCTTTCGTGGCCACAAAGAAAACATTTTATCAACTAAATAACATTTGTTACCACCAAGGTAATAGAACATCGTTTTTAAACTGTGTTGTCTGTTCTTGGAAAGGAAAGATTACATCCGGGTATACGTTGTAATTGTGAGTTACCTTTCTTTGTGTGAATGGTGTATTTAATTTTTAAAAGTGCTTTTCTACAGTGTGTATGGCTCCAATTCTCATCTCCGTACGTTTTTTTTTTTAACGTCTCTCTTTCTTTCGTTTACATTGTGGATTCCAAAACAAGGACTACTTTGTACTGTTTCCAGTAGGTTCCATCAGCGTGGGTTCTATCCAACACTCAACATCTTTTCCGCACCTCTTGTTTCACGGGTATTAGCCTGTTCACATGTCTGTTAGCTGATCGGCTGATATAGCTATACGTTACCCAGGGCCGTAGATAAGTGGGGGGGGGGGGGGGGAAAATCAAACCCCCCCCCCCCCCGCCCCGCTTAGGGGGGAAATTATACTGTACCGGCACCAAAATAGTGCATTAAAGATTTTTTAAAAAAAATTAAAACTACCCCCTACCTTTTCATAAAGTCCTATCTACGGCCCTGACGTTACCCTTTCTGGGGAAAGCCAATATCTTTGGAACCCACCGAACCAGTGCCGTATTAAGGCCGACTCCGCCGATTGCTCCAAATCAGCCTCCCCCCCCCCCCCCCCCACACACACACACACACACTCCAATGCAGATTTTGGGCAGATTTCACAGATTCCCACAAGTGTAGTCTCGGGCCCTGAAGAAGAGAAAAATTATAATGAATGTTGGTTGATGTCACGGGATTGTCACCTCTGCTGAGCAGTGGTGGCCCAACAGTGGCCAAATTTAGAGTATAAAACTGAAGGTATTCAAAGGTCATCAACCTTCGCTCAGAATTACTCTTGGAAGAGATGTTAATAGAAGAATGATGCTTCTATTTCAGGGAGCCTGACAGGAAAATTAAGAAAGAAGCATAACAAAATCATGTAAGCTGTCATGAACTTTTTATCTTTCCGCCTCTTCTGTGAGTAAAAAGGAATTTGCTCGTATTGTCTGAGCCCCCAACTGAAATGATTCAGTAAAATAGTACTTTAATAGTTCTATATTGATATATATTTAAAATAACTGAGTCATACGGGTGCAATTTATTCAATAATGATTAAATCAACTATCACTTCGCATTTACAGATAACAAATTTGATAATCAATTATAGTTAACAAAGTGAGAAATGGAGTTTCTTAGAAAAAAATGAAGCACTGGTATTTTCGCCACTGGTAGTGACTTTAAAGTAAAAGGTAAAGGATCCCATTACGCATTGAGGCATATTAGGAATATGGTGTTAGGCCCATATTTTCTTGACCATCGGCACACTAGGGGCGATGTGGTCAACATTACGCCGGCCGCCTTAACCTTCCCAGAGTTGCTCTGGTACCCAATTCATGAGTCTTGGTCGACCCCGGAGCCGTTTGGGGTCTAAAAATTCCCACCTCAACTGGGGATTTAACCATAGACCACCGAGCTAGGAAGCCAGTTATTATTTTGATGGATAAACTTACTCGTTAACCTGTGTTTCAAAATGTGTAATTACTTTGATTGTTGCAAAATTATACCTTTTTGTGCACTCTAAATAAAATGGAAAATGTATTATTTTTTTTAAGTGCACTTAAAATAACATTGAAAAATAAAAAAACCTGATAATTTTTTTTTTTTCAGCAGCAAAAATACAATAATTGTTTTATATTCTGCAGCGAAGATACACTTTTTGGGGTATCTACGATCTACTGAGATTGAAATATTATCATAATCATATCTGCTGTATCGTTATCCATTTCCAGTTGGTCCTTTGAAAGACAAAGATCATGGGATCACTTCTCAGTCAGCAAGAAACATGCCTGGATTCTGATTCATTTAAAGGTAGGTAGTTGGTGCGGGCACCAGGTTTAATAAAAGGTGACATCCAATAAAGTATTAATGAATGATTTCAAAATAATACTGTACATAGTATGTTCATTTTATTCCTGCATCAAGTATATAATAAACTAAAATAACCCCCACACCCACCTAACAATATACCCACACCCACCCCCCCAACCCTCCACATCCCATGCCCATAAATTTAACCTCCCCATGTAACCCATCCCTATTAAACCAAACCTCCTGTCCTACAACATCTATGGGTATCCCATTTTCCCCGTTTTCGTAATCCCCCCTACTCCCTTTATATGTCCCCCAGGTCCACAGTCAAATGCTTCACCCTGCTTCATATATAACCAACCATACCCAACCCAACCCCACCATACCACCCGCAAACCCCCCAAATTACCACTCCAGAAAACCCCATGTACTTATTTAACATCCCCTATACCCAACCAACCCATTCAGATCCCTAAATGTATCACCACATTACTACACCCCCCACTCCAAATTTACTGCGCCCCCCCCCAAAAAACCATATCATCAAAAATATCACTTACCACTGTATTCACCAATTTACACATCCCCCCCCCCCCCCCAACCCCCCCCACTCAACCTACCCAACCCCTACCAACCCCACCTAATCCCCAACACCATCCCCCACCCTAAAACCAGTCCCCCACTTTCCTTCCCCCCCCACAATTTACAACAGATTTCCCATAATGTTGCAATTCCCCATAAAGACTCTATCAACCCCTTATACCATATTCCAATCAACAACCTAAAGTTACCCCACTCATGCATACAAAAATTACATTACATCAACCCCCTCCTTGATTTCACAAGACATCTCATCAAACCCCCCCCAATTCAAATTTGAATTAAAAACCCAGTTCCACATAACAAAACTATTCAAACCCCATCCCTATTCAACGCATAAATCACTCCCTATCCCCTAAACCACAATCCCCATCATATTCCATTTCCCCCTACCCCCCCCCCTCAAATAAATCCCCCTAAAACTCGCACACATACAAAACCCCCTCCAAACATACTTTCACATAATAAATTATCCCCCCCCCACAGCCATCACCCAACCCTTTTTAGCAAAACCAACAGCTCAATATAAATTTCCAATTCACCCCATTAATTCCTACCCCCCCTTCTATACATTCACCATTAATTATGACAAACATATTAACTCTCCAATCACCGATCAACATACCAATGTTACCCTAATACATCTCCCCCTAAACAACCTCACCCCAACTCACCATTATTACTACTACAAACCTCCTCCATCCACACCAACTACCACCCCTACCCACTTCCCATACCCTCACACTTAACCCCCCCCCCTACCCCCCCACTCACATATATTCCCCACCCTTAATTTCCAACCCCCCACCCCCACCCCAACACAACCTTTAACAAACCCACTTATTTTAAAACCTCCCCAAACAAGTAATCCCACTCCACTAACCCCTAATAAACTCCCCCACTAACCATCCCCCTTCATCCAACCATACCCTACACTTACCAAAATACCCCAAAACCTTAAACCCACTACATCCCCAAACAAATAACATCTCACCATAATAACCCCCCCCCCCCCCACATAAAAACCTTCCAAACTCACCTATCAAAAACTCCCAAACCAATCTCACCCCTACATACCATACTACATAATAAATTAATCCTCCCCCTAAACCCCACCCTTTCACAATACCCACAAAATCCGCTACTTCCTCTATTTCTCACCCTTTCCAATCAACTAAATCAACCTTCATCACAACTCTACCCCCACATCACCTCCATACCGTAAAACCCTATGTTTCCCCCCTACCATTAAAACCCCCTCACACCCCCCACACCCAACAACTTGGATCGATCAACCCTACTTCCATAAAACCCCCACCCCACTTAAATCCACCAACCCACCAATTTCTCCCCCTTCACCCCCCCAATACTTCCCAATCTGGACTTCAATCTCACCCCAAATCATCCCCACCTAATACCCCACCATTACCCCCCACCCCCCTTTTACAACCAATACCTTTTTTCCCCACCCTATAAACCCTCAAAAACCACCTACCACCCTGTCCCCCCCTAATGTACCCAAACCCCCATTCACAAATTATACTCCAAATCACCCCCCTGAGCACCCTCGCCCAAACCAACACCCTTCCCAATACTAATCCCCCCTAATTCACTGATTTTAGACATCTGCATCCCCCTAAAAACAATAATCCTAACTCCTTAAACCATTACCATCCAACACATCAAACCAAAAAAAAACATACCAAAACCCACCCCCCACAATCACCAAAACAATATACCCCTACCAAAACATTAACAACCCCCCAAATACCTTGTATCCAAAAACATAAAATTAACATTCCTCCAACTCAACCCAATACAACAAACCCCTGCTACATAAAAAACCACCCAAAAACCCCTAACCTACCCACCCAACAACATTCCCAAAAAATACCCCCTAACCAACCTATCACAAACACCCTTCCCAATCCCCCCTTCACCCCCAAACCAAAACACCCTACCAATACCCCCAACACTCCCAGTTAACACCCCATATCCACCCCCTAATCCCCACCCCAAACAAACATTCACAAAACCCAGAGGAGTAATTAACCAAACTTCCCAAAAAAATTCACACTCCCCCACACATCTTATTAACCCCTCATCCCCCCACACCCCCCCAATCCTATCAAAACCTCACTAAATCCCACAAAAACACCCCCATTCACCCCAAAACCCCATACCACCCCCCCCACACCCCATAAAACACCAACCTTTTTTCACCCCACCCCCCCCCCCCCCCACCCCGATCCACAACCACCAAACCCACCCACCACCACCCCCCCCCCACCCAACCCCAACCCCCTACCCCCTCACCCCCCCCCCATCACCACAGTCCCCCCCCAAACCCCCCCCAATACCCAACCCCCCCCCCCCAAAACCCGCCCACTGTACCCTCAAACCATCCGCCCCCTGATTATACCTCCCAACCCCCCAAATACCACCCCCACACCCCACTAAAACATACACCCAAAAAACCACCCACCCCACCCCAAGTACCATCCCTCCACAGCCCACCCACCACCCCCAACCCCCCCACCCCCCCCCCACCCAAATTAAAAATATCCCCCCGTCCCCCCCCCCACACCCCCGCCCCCAAAACCAAACCCAAAACCCCCACCCTCCAGCCCACCCCAACCACAACATACCCCAAAACCCCCTAACCTCACCAATCCCCCCCCCCCAAACTACCCACAACCACCCCTATCAAATATTTTATGTAACCCCCCACCCCCCCCCCCCCCCCGGCCCCACCCCCCCTCCACACACCCACACCAAACCCCACATGATAGCCCCCAACCAATAAACAATACCCCCCCCCACCCCCCAACCACCCCCCCACCCCCCCCCACCCACCCCCCCCCCCCCCCAATCCCCCCCCCCCCCCACCCAACAACTCCCCCCCCCAGTACCCCCCCCACACCCCCCCCCCCCCCCAACGGGGCCCCCCCCCCCCCCCCCACACCAACCACAGAGCAATACCCCCACCGCCCCACAACCCCCCCCCCCCCCCCCCCCCCCCCCCCCCCCCCAGCCCCCCCCGCCCCCCCACCCCCCCAGTGGTACTCCCCACCCCCCCCAATATAACTTATCCACCCCCCCCACCCCAACCCCCACCCTCAATATCACAAACCCCCCCCCCCCCCCCACAACCCTACCCCCCCCCCCCTTCCCCCCCCCCCAAACCCCAAAAACCCCCCCCCATAAACCCCCCTAATACCCCCCCCCCCCCACCAAAATTAAGCCTAAATCCCCCCCTGCCCCCCCCCCCCCCCCCCCACCCCCCCCTCCCCCATCCCAAATCATCCCAAAAAAACCCCCCCCCCCCCACAACCCCCCCCCATCCACCCCCCCCCAAACCTTCCCAGCCCCCTCCACCCCCCCCTCCCCGCCCCCCCTCCACCCAACCCCCCCACCCCCCCCAATCACCATCCATCCCCCCCCACCCCCCCCCCCACCCAATACCCCACCCCCCCCCCCCCCCCCTACCCAACCCGTCCCTCAGCTGAAACCCCCCCCCCCCCCCCCCCCCCCCACCCCCCCCCCCCCCCTACCCACCCTAGAAAACACCTTACATCACACACCCCCACAAAACCACTCACCACACCCATCCCCATTCCCCTAAAACCTTTACCTACCCAAAACCTTAACCCCATCAATATCCCCCCCCCCACCCCTGCACCTCCCCCCCACCAACATAATCCAACAACTTCTTTTCATAATATCTAAATCACCAACCTGACCTTCCTTACCCCCCCTTATTTTTTCTCAACATTCCCCCCCCCCCCCCTCCAAATCACCCCCCCATTTATTATCGCCCTATCCAAAACTTCTAATTCTACCAAAAAATTACCCAAAAACCCCATCCTTTTGTACCCGTGTCACACAGAGACGTATAACAAACCCCTTTTCTTTACCCCCCCTAAAAATATCCTATGTCCCTTCATCTGCCCTATTACAAACAACCCCAACAAGTGATAACCCCCCCACCCCCAACATCATAACCAACAACCCCCCCCCCACACCCCCACATTTCACTTTCCAACCTTCTCCTCCAACATACACCTCTAATATATACAAAACAACAAACCTTCAGACCAAATTATACAACTAGCGTGAGGGTCACCTAGTGAAACTCCCTCTCAGGACCTACGCCCAACATCTACCTGGAAAACTTTGCTCCCCTCTCTGTCTAAAAAACCTCCCCTTGGGGGGGGGGGGGGGGGGGGGGGGGGGGTCTTCCCTGAGTTTTACAAATCCTTCCACACTTCCCCTAAACAAAATAGGTACCTTACAACCTCCTAAATAAACATTCTCGGGAGCTCCAGTCCCTTACCACTGACACCACCTCCAGCTTAGCAACTCAAAAATTCCCTTTCTGGATCCTTTTCTCCTTCCCCTCAAGAACTAAGTATACATCACGGTGAAAACACTGGGTTTTAACAAAGGAACTTCCCGAGCTCTTAAAAAAAATTAACCTTTAAAACAGGACCATCTATCAGGGGACCATAATCAAGATTTTCAAACCTAAAATCAAAATAACCAAAAATCAACCCCCATAAAAACCCCCCCCAAAACACCCCCACCCCTTAACCCCACCCCCCGGGCACGTACCCAAACATCCACACCAAAAATTATAAAATATTTTTTTTTTTACCTTTAACCCAACCCCCCCTCCCCCCCACCCCCCCCACAATCCCCCCCCCCCACCCCCCCCCCCGCCCCATGGTGAGTGGGGGGGTGAAGTGGGTGTGGGGTAGCACTCAGATACCTGGTTCCACCCATCACAGGGGTCAAACCACTCAAACAATACCAACACTAAACAATTAACCACCAACCACCATGTTTTAATATATACAAACCAACCACCCCACATCTGGCAAACACATACTCCAGACCGGGGAAATGCTGGATACGTTTTTTTTTTCGCAAAACCCTTGATCCACATCATCTTCACCCACCCCAAAGTATTAGTATTGTTCTTTTAGTGTCCAACCTATGTTGCGCTGTGCTCGGTTAACAATATAATATAAATTAATATCCTCCGTGGGAGGGTCAACCTTGCATTTTAACTGTTTACCCACCCAAAACCCCATCTTTCGCCACTCTTACAAACCTTTATCTCCGTCCCCAAACGTAACACCCCCCTGCCCTCCCCCATAATTTATCAAACCATCAAACCTGTCGTAAACCAACTTTCATACCCTTTTACACCAAAAACAACAAAAAACTTACCCAAATAAAGAAACATGTCCATGGATCTAATCCCCAAGTAGCAAAACTATGCGGTTCGGACCAAAGGTGGTGGGTGGTCTGTCAACAACTGCCAACATTGGTACACAAGCTTGATCAAAGCCTAAAACAATCATTTGTTCGCTAACCTCCTTCATCCTCCCAAGGTGTGGAGGAAATTGTACGCGATAGTTTTCCCACACAACCCAAAAAAAAGGAACATCAATTTTTTCTTTTTGGGGAGAGAGAGTGTTCTGTCCAGCATTCTCCTCCAAGTTGTAGAAATTAGGTCGGCGATTTCCTCTGGCTTCGCCCTTGCCGCCGTTGTTGGGAGGAATATGCTGGCCCGGCCGTTTAACTCCATATAAGAGTCAAGGCTATTTTTTTACTCGCTTTCTGGGGTGGTAACATTGGTTAACGTGCGCTGGTACCCAACCCATCTCTCACCAGTAGGGCGGGACAATCCCACATGACGATATAGAATGTCATTGATTGTTTTCCACGAATGTGCAACGTCCAACTCGTGCAAGTATTGGGGAATCAGAACAGGTGGAGTTGGCGGGGGATCGGATCAGGGGGGACCATGGGTTTTCTGGGGGGGCGGGGGGGGGAGGGGAAAAAACTTATCCGTAGGGTTTTTTTTTTTTTTCCCAGTTCTTCTTTTTTATTTGGTTTCAAAGGGGTTGGGACATTATAAAATGTATATCCCCCAGTAAAAAAAAAAAAAAAAAAAAAAAAGGGGGGGGCCAGGGGGGGGGGAGACCCCTTCCAGGGTCGCCCCAACCCCCCAAAAATGTAAACTGTCGCACAGGCCCCCCCCCCAAAAAAAAAAAAAAACCCAAGTAAAGTAAATGGGTGGGCTAGGGGGGAGGGGGGGAAATGGAGGGGGGATTTGTGTAAAAACTCTCTCTCACAAAAAAATAAAGGGTAAAGAAGCTAAAGCAGGCCTAAACCCAGGCTAATTGGGGTCATGGATTGCATTTGTACCCCGGGCGATTTTCGGGGCGTACTGGGGGTTTCCCCCTTAATTAGCGGTTTTATTGCATAACAGTTTGTATTGGTACCCCCCCCCCCAAATGTCGCCAGGGGATATCGTGGGAGTCGCTAGTGTTCGTTGAGGGCTGCGAGTTGGGGGTGGGGTTAAAAAAAGGAGGAGGAATTTTAACAGGGAGGGTGATTAGGGGGAAGGTATTCCACGCACCAAAGTTTGCAAGCAGTTGGGCCCCACACCCACATTGGGTGACTGGGGGCAGTCGGGGCATTAAATTTTTTTTTTTTTTTTTTTATTTTGGAATAATATGTTTTTTCTCGATGCAAACTGTAAAAATCGAGAGAGGTCATATTTTTTTTTAACCCCCCCCCCTTGGGCCCCACTTTTAAAAAACCTTGTGTCTGTGGAAAAGTAAAAAAAAAAAAAAAAACTAAATTCTAGTTGAATACCAACATTGTTCATATTCTTAGTTGGGGGGGGGGGGGGGGGGGGGGGAAAACCCCCCCCCTAAAAAAAAAAAAAAAAAACTTCATGGTTAAACAAAAAAAATATGCAACATCTAGCCCCCAAAATGTAATTTTTGATGTGATAAAAGTGTATCTATGATTATAGATATCAGCACGGCTGGGGGGGTGTGGGGGGGGTGGGGGGGGGGGGGGGGTAACGGGGTTTCCCCCCCCCCCCCCCCCCCCCCCCTACCAAAGGGGTTGCGAATGTCAAAAAATAAAAAAATGCTAAATGAACAAAAAAATAAATAATGTCCATTTTTTTTTTTCGGGGGGTTTCTCGGGGGGCGGGGGGAGGGGGGGGGGGGGGGGATAAAACTGGGGGGGGTAATTTTACTTAGAAAGTCGGGGGATAGCCCAAACACCCACCCTGGGGGCTCATGATTAAAAAAAAAAAAAAAAAAAAAAAAGTAAAAAGTGAATGTTTCCCCCCCCTTCGCCAAGTAGCAGAGATGTGTTTTTCTGCAATAAAATCAAGATCTTCGAATGTTTTTAGACCCCACACAAAAAAATAATGGGGAAATTTTTGTTTTGTTATAAAACAAAAAAAAAAAGGGCGGGGGGGGGGAAAAATAGGGGGGGGGAGCTCTAAGGTTTGATCTTGTAAAAAAAAAAGTGTGCCGCGCTAGAGATTTTATTTTTTTGCTGAGAAAAAAAAGAAATTTTTTTTATTTAACCCTTTTTGGGGTTTGGGGGGGCGCCCCACCAGAAAGGGGGGGGTGGAAAACTGGGGGGGGAACAGGTGGGGGGGGGGACCCCCACATAGTAAAAGGGGGAAAAAAAAAAAAAAAAGAAGGCAAAAAAAATGGGGTGAAAATCAAAAAATTTTTTTTTATTTTGTTCTTATTTTTTTTGTGTTTTAATTTTTAAAGAGAAAGATTTTTTTTTTTTTTTTTTTATTTTTAGCGATAGATAGTTTGATATGTGGGACCCCACTGGGACACTATCCCCGAAGTTGGGGTTTTTTCCTTTTTTTTGATAAGCGCGTTTTTGCGTAAAAAACAAAAAATTATTTTCCACAGACTGTCATAATGTATAATGTCAAAAAGCATTGTTTCAAAATCAAAACGACATTAGTGGTAGACAGCTGTTCCTCTGCCATTCTGAGCACTGCGTCTATTATGTTGGGATATTCCTTAGGAAATAAATATATTAAGATCTGGGGACACTTCTTCTGGTTTATCTGTTGCTTTTCTAGATATCCTGCTTGTTCTTTCCTTCAGTTTCTGGTCTAACTGCACTTTTGAAAGTTCTCTGTAATAATTATCCTGCCTAAATACATTTGTATCTTAGGGAAACTGAAGAGAAGAAGTGCGATTCCCTCTCCAATTAATGCCGTCTGCAAGGTCTCCCGTCTTGGGCAATAGTTGCACTATGTGACGGCAATTATTGTGCTTTTGTTCCACTCCGTTTTAGGTGTTAAAGTTTCCCTGTTTTCCTTAGAATTTTATGCATTTCCTAAATAGTGGTTCTAGTAAGAATCTCCTGTTGCTAGCTCAGGGTCTTCTCTTAAACAGCCTACAGCATTTTAAGTTATATCGTGGCCAGGCAGCTTTTTTCATTCTTTAAGACCCTTTGATTGTCTGCTGTGAAGAACTTTTTCTTCTCGCTTCCGTTTGGGAATGTCTGTATTAACATCTAGATCGTTTTTCAGCCTCAGTAAACATAACATAACTATTGTGTCTGCAGGGGTGGTACCTTTGTTCAGAGGGGGGTAGACTTTCTTGAAATGCTCTGCCCATCTTGTTTTTTCCCTGTCCCTTTGCTGTCGTGATGAGATTTCCATTGCTTACATCTCTTACCAATGTAATATTGTTTTGCACCTATGGCTTGTTTTTCCGCTCCGACTTGATGGTTTTTTAGATTCATTTTGAAATCTCGATACTGTGCTTTGTTCATTTTCCCAGTGCTGCCTCTTCTGCCTATCTGCCAAGATGGTCCTAGGAAACTGCCTTTTTTGCTCATAGGGCTCGGGTTTTGGCGTTTAACTTTCCTTGTCCTAGCTGAAATTGTACTGTTTAAAAAAAACGCGTTTACATTTAGTTGCTTTAACCTGGGGGACTTCGCTTCTGTTTTTTCTTTCTTTACATTTCCTTTTCTCAACCGCTATGGTGTTTTAATGTTTTCAGGTGTTATCCACTCTTGCTTCTTCCTTTTCATGAAATCCCAGGCCATGATTTGGGTCCTTTCCGTTATATACCCTCCGGGTTTGTAATACAGTATAAGTATAAACAAAATCCCCCCAGGATTCCAGAAATCCGGACCACTCGAGAACTAGACTTTTCGAAGGAACGCAGCAGCGCGTTTTGAGAAAGTTTCCGGGGGAAAAAGTGCAGTGGAAAACAGTTATTAAACTGTGTGGAACGAACCATAGCTGTAGTGTTCAATGTGTCGTTCATGCATTGTGTTGCCCACATGGTTGGAAAAAAATAAATTTCATTATGTCACTAAGGGTCAATAAGAGTAGAAAGAGTTCATTAGAACAAATAGTGATATAGAGCGCAAAAGGAAATTGAATAGGAAGAGCGTCATGTTCGCATCGACAGGCATGTGTGTCTCAGACTGAGAAAGTCTGTAGGTAGTTCCATCCACAAGGTCAAAGTCCGCCTCGACGGGAGAACCCCAAACTATTGACGCTCGGCGGATATGCCATATGTAAATACAGTTATAACTCATTCTGATAAATGAACATATGACGTGTTTCTGTGTGTTGGTTGTGGAATGATGTGGCGTAGAGATTCCCCGGTGTTTACTAGAATATGCCAAGAGATTCATCTAGGTGGTGTCTCAGTGATAACCCCATATGAGCTTCTAATCTTAAGAGCCGGGATCGTGCACTGTTTTGAATCCGCGTGAACGAATCATTGTGGACGATGACGGATGTGGGGTGATAGAGCCGGAACCCTTCTATGCATCTGTGGGCCGGTCCTGAGCGATATCGCATTACTACGGGGACATGGGATCTGAGACTCGTAGTCGTTGCGACACTCGAGATTTTTGTAAGGTATGTGCAATTTACATGACACTTTATGCGCTTGAAGATAGGGTCGATCGCTTCGCTAAGTTAGTCTAACTTATAGAACCCTCGTCTTAGTGTTGTATGAAAACGGGAGTTTCGAAGTATTGGTGCCAGCTAGTATCTTTCTAGAGTAGACATTGGGTCATTAAGATGGGACCTGTCTTTTCGAACATGTCTGGGAACACGTGAGCGCGAGATTCGTTTAATCCCACATCCGTCGATGGTTAAATGAGGAGGGCACTGTATTATAGGCAGTTCTCTCGTCGTAGCTTTTGCATGTGTTTTAGGGAGGACTGTTAGCCGGCTCTCTGAGTCGAAAATCTAAGTTATCTGTCATAATGCTAGAGCTCGCACGATGTAAATAAAGATACAGTCGATCATTTAGGTGTGGTTCTGTATACTCTGTCTGATAGATCTTGGGGCGCGTCTCTTCGTTTACATGCGAAAGTTACATGCTGGGAGAGTTGTGTCACGTATATGTGGTCTCTCTCCCGTCTACAGCTAAGGTTGTAGTCATAAGTACGGAATATAACTTGTATGACATTTCCGGAAATCAGCTATCAATGTGAGGTGTCAGCTGAACTGACGAACTCGAAGATGGTCTTCTGCGTAACTGATAGTTGCGTTCAAGATACCAGTAGCTGTAGTGCGAGATGTACCCCCTAATTCTGTAGAATGACTGAATATGTGTTATATTCGATAAAAATGTGAAACGAAGCGAGCTTAAGTTGTTTGTACTTAACTGACTTAGTCAGGCGGTTCAAGCCTTTGATATACGTACATGTGAGGTGTAAGGATTTTGATTCTGACTGAGGTAGCGCCAGCATACCATTTCCATGTGATCTCTCGTATGATACCTGGAACTGCATGATTCCATTACGAGTAATATCTCTCGACTGGCGATGGTCATATCCTTAGGGGTTCTGATGTTGTCCTCCCAGCGGAATCTGTAAGTGTACCTTCGAGGTCTGGATCCATGATTGATAAGAGAGACAGCGGCTAGGTGATCGTGAGTCCAAACTGCTTCTTGTTCGTGTTGCGAATGCCGGGGTCGAGTATACTATCACTTCTGCAGACATCTTGGTGCTGCCACTGTCACTGTGCATCCACGTGTGCAGCGACAGCCGGGGGGACTGTAGCGTGATATGGGTCTGCAGCCGATGTGAGGTCATTATTAGAGCCTTGCACTCGGGCGGTTCAAGGACGGCTAAGTTGACGGAGAAAAGTGCCGGTACCTGTACTCTAGAACGTGTTAAGAATCATAGATATTTGCAAGTGGGACCCAGGGGGGTTTTAGGTACGATAAACGTCTAGTTGCCCTGTTAGCGCGAGAAATGCTGTGGAAGACTTTTAAGCGCCGACGAGCTAAGATTATTCTGTGACTGATGCAGTCGCACTGTACAGATTGAGTAATAGTATTATAGTTATCGTGATCAACTGTAGTCAAAGTTCATGTCTATTATCCTGTTCAAAAATGAGTGGGTAACATTAGCTCTTAATACCGCTAATGTGAGTACCAATGGACATGCAACTTAGATGATAGACTGTCTCGATAAATCTAGGTCATAGAGCGCTACCGGCTTAATGAGATCGTCAAATGACTTTGTCGCTTAAGGTATACCTGGGGATCGTCGCGTTGGCGGGAACTTGAGAACCTGAAAGGTACGGGTAGGCCTAAAGATCTATACGCCAGTATATAAGCAAAGGGCAGCATCTTACGGCTCCCTAATGTTTCGGACTTGCAACGGGTAGCCACCTGAGTCCCATGCGCTGTTGATGTTCGTGTTAGAAATACCCATTTGAAGAATGATCTTTTAGACGCTATGTTTCACTGTCAGTTTTACAGATGGATGCATAAAGTTGTGAACGGGGCGTGCTGAACATAGAGGTAGGTCAGCCACTCATTATGTAGGATCTATATCGAGCTGGTTAACGCAATAAATTCTCAGATTAGATATAGTTACTTTTATGTCTTTGTAATCGAGCTCATCCTGTTGTAATAGAGTAAGCGTATGTCTTTAATAGCACTGGGCGCGCGAGGGTTAGGGTGATATGATCAGGAGGGGCTCGTGATAATTACCTGTCTGTAGTGAGAGATTTATGTATGTTACTTAGGGGGTGAGGTCTAATGGGAGTCTACTAACCACTAGAGCAAACAATGAGTATGGTAGTATGCGAGATAGGATGCGTGTAAACTATGACGTCCATCTAGACGCTTCGCTGAAGTAGTACTTATGGTGGCGGTGAGTTGCCCTTACACGTTATTCATGCGCCTAGAGTCTATGAGACATTGATAGAGATGAGTGATTAGTTGTAAATGGTGTCATGGTGGGTGCTAGTTATGTAGCGGGACGTGGTTAATAATATTTCGTCCACGTCTATCAGAATAAAGATAATCCTGTCATTTAGGGGCCGTGAGTCTTGTGTGTCTTAGTATTGGCTATCGTCAATGATGTGGCCGTGCGGCCTGGCATAGTTCTTCGAGGAAACATGCAATTCGCTGGCTGACGCTTTATGCTTCCATATCTACTCTCAGCTTCGGGACGTTATTCTGATGGATTAGGACGAGCTTCTACTATCGGCCCCTCGACTGTTGTAAGTCCTACGTTGCTCCTCACTCCTCAATATCCATAGCTCTCCTCTGTCAGATTACGGGAACAGTCCAACCGTCAACAACAACGTCTTGAGTGAATCTTAGACTACTCAAATCTTCAAAAAAATCACGGAGTGTCGAACAGGTCACTAAGCGTAGGTGGCTTATCGCTAATCTTGACTTTTAGTATTCTGGTTAACTTCTATGAACCCAAATACAGCTCCTGTGCATCAGTGACGAAATATCACTCGACTTTAGACTTCATATAGTGAGGGGTATGTAGGCGTTACCCGACTTAATCTAATCTGAGATATTGACACTTGAGATAATAATGTATGTCAGATTCGACGTATCCAAGCTGGAACTATAGAAGGTATGGCGGAGTGAGACTCCGATGCCCTTAGTGTGAGTTTGGAATAATATAGTGAATGAAGTTGCGTAAGTATGTCACGTTCTTTCTGCTAATTAGAATAATAGTCTGTGTGTATCCGGCAGGCAGATTTAGAATGGGTACAAATACATTGTGTAGCAGTCTTGTTGCATAGACAACGTTGCGAGTTTAAAGATTATGTAGACCCCCGTGTATTATAGGCCTAGCAGAGACTCATGAGGTTGTCTCTGATATATATATGCGAGGAGCTGGTCTAGATGGTACCAGACTCAATATCGTTATGATCGATAAAGGTTCATGTCGTGTATTGAGGATAGGAATGAACGGATTTGTCATCGCAGAGAGCTAAGACTGATGAAACTATTCTATAGACACTAAATGAGTAGCTATGAGGCGTGATGATATCATAGTTAGAGATGGAGTGACTTTGTGTCGGGAGCTGAGAGCACTGTGTATAGTAATAGGGTTTAATTGTAGATATATTAGATATATATAGAATTAATTGCCCAGGTTAGTTATATAATATATATTGTAGCTGTATCGGGGAGGCGGGGGGATGTATGCGTATATCTAATGTGACGCACTAGTGTGAGGGGGTGCGCGCGTATATACGAGATAGTATGGAGGTCAACGGGAGTTTATGTTAAGATTTGGTTGCTTGGTCTCTATATAGAGATGCGTTTCTCAGGGTAGCTTGGTGCCACACTATCTCTGAAGAGAATGACCATTTCTCAAGCGTCTAGATATCCCGGACTGATGCACACAAGCGGGTACAGCGACAGGAAGATTTACTGATGGGTGCGTTACAATGGTGTAGGGGAATTATATAGGTTTCGAAATTAGTGCTACTAGCGTTAGAATGATATTGCTCTGATAACAGAGACTTATGTGAACATAGATAGCTGTTGGTGGGACTTGAAACAAACTTTTAGTGCCTTACTTACTGTAGACCGTGAGTGGAGCGATCTACTCAGGCTGTATGTTATCGATTTATAGCTAACTCGAGGGTCAGAAACCTGGTGGACGTAGCGTGATGGCGCACGAGCAGTCTGAAGTGTTCTAGGACAATCCACATGGTGAGCGAGAGCAAAGGTGGGATTTTTTGGAAAAAGGGACGCTCGAAGTTGACAGCTTATTGCTGTGTTTGGAAAGACATGGAGCGAGAAGGCTGTAGTGTTGTGTCAGGTGAGGGGGAGTATATGGATTAGATGTTAATCTAAGGAGATAGAGGCGAAAGGAAGGCCATGAATACTAGCCAGAGGTGATTGGTCGGTTACTATGGGAGAAGAGGTAATGCAAGCTGATTTGACTTTGAGGCGGGTGGGGTAGTGCGTGGAGAGACGGATTTAGTCGCAATAGGGGGCTAATCGGCGTAAGACGCGTAGGAGTCTTCGCCCATTGGGAGTGGTCGGCCTTGTAGGTCGTTTACTAATGTCCAGTTGACATCCCACTTTAGTGCCTCAGAAACTTAAGTGTAGGCTGGTCGGTCGTAGGCCTATAGGAGGTCCAGATGTCTAAGTATCATGTACGTTGCTCTTAGAGAGGTTACGTGGGGGACGGCTAGCTTGCTACAGTTAGATATAATTCATACCTATGAGGTAATTTGAATCGTTGACGTGGGCTGTACGGGAGTAATAGACAATGAATTAATCGGCAGTTTGACTGGGTGGGTCATGCGAGGTCGAGGGATAACAGATGGTTTTGGATATGTTCGCAGGGGCGTTATGGGACGTATGTGTTGACGTATTTAGTAGGTTCAGATATGTATAATATTGAAAAGTTTTTGTTGAATTATAGGAGTGATAATGGTTGTTGTATGATTTATGCTTTGTGACAGGTTTAGAAGAGGGGGGAGAGGGGGCTATGCATCTACTGTCGAGGGAGTGTAGTTTGAAAGAATTGGGCACGAAGGGTGTGAAATGGTCTTCCTAGTTGAAAGCGGCGTTCCAGAGAAGAAAGATGGCAAAGAAATGCGGAGTTGGACGCCACTGCGCTGCTAGAAGTAAATAAGAGTGCGCTGGAGGAGATTTCTGGTAATTTGGAACTGTGGTGTAGTTGTGGTCGCGTTAACCAGTGAGGCTCTCAATCTACATTTTGTTAAAACGCGAGGAAACAGGAAAAAATAGAAGATTGGAGTTGAATGTTGCGAGTGAGAGATTTGTCCTAGTAAACTCGTGTGGATGTCTAGGAGCGGGAGAATTTACAGGTTTGTAATTAAGGTTATTATTTTGCGAGAATTAGACTAGTGAACAAAGAGAGTGAGTCGCTGTATGCGATTTAATGGAGAAGAAAATAAAAGTGAAGAAATATTGGATGTTCTCGACGAGCATACTATTGTGCGTGTTGCGAGAACCAAGGTGGGGGAATGGATTACAATAGAAAGAAAAACGCTCAAAAAAGGACTTGAGTGTAGACTAGAGATCACGCAACTTAAGGCACAAGGTAGGCTGTACGTAGTGTCGTCAGCATGCAGCTGGCCAATCTCGCCACGGACGAAGATGTGCGATAATGAGATCGTGCATACGTATCGTCTGTCTCTTGTCTTGATGGTGCACTCTGATAGACTCTTTCCTGTCCATATCTTGATGTTATCTTCCCACTTATAGCTCTGGGGGGGCTTTCTCATTGCACGTTTGGCCTTTTCAGAACTCTGCGCCTTTCTGTTATGGTCATCAGCTGTGGCAAAGATGTTTGTTGTTTCTTTTTTACGCATGAGGCGCAAATATTTTAGTTGTCTCATTCTGATTTCCTTCGTTATTTCTCTTTTCACTCCTAGGTTTTCTACGTCATTTTTAGTTGATTTTTCTCTTTCCATTTTTCTATGTATCCACATCTCAAGAGCCTCATTTATTTCATCCACATGTTTGTTCATTATCCATATTTCTATACCATACAATAGTGTGAATAACATTTGATGATTCTTAATTTTAATTTGTGAGTTATTTTGTTAAATGTCAGTACTTTTCTCATGTTTTTTAATGTCACTTTGGCCAATCCATTATCTTCTCCTGGGCAAGCATTTATTTATTTGACAATTTATTTCTCACGCATATCCTTTGACATAAGCTTAGCTTCTATGTCTTCTAGTTCCTTTCACTTTATTTATATCCAGTATTCTGTTGCTTGTCTACATATAGTATATATATATATTTCTTTCGTTAAATAATACACACGTAAAGGTATATTTCAGGCACTCGTTCATATCCAATGCACCTACTATGGGTGCTCTTGAAGCTAGTCTATCAGCTCTTTCATTGCCGCGTACCCCTGCATGACCAGGACAGCAGATCCACGCCAGTTCTTGAAGATTCGAGGTTTCTATGGCTCATCTACTTGTACTTCAGTGTAATATTTCGTCTACTATTGCTTCACTGTAATATTTCGCCTACTTGTTTGTCAGTGTAATATTTGAACTACTTTAATGTAATATTTCGTCTACTTGTGTGTAATGTTTCATCTACTTAATTCCCATCTGATCCTCCTGCCAGGAATGTATGAAGCTGAGATCAGTTACGGGGGTGAGGCAGATCTTCACCGCCATTACGACAGCTGTGGTAAAAATCCAGGTCACCGAAAGTTCATAGCTGTGGATACGTTTAATGAGCACCATCTTCCCGAGAGTTGTCGTGACGAAGATCTTGTGGACTGCATCCGAGCTTTGTCAGACATTACTGTACGTGTTTCAGTCAAGTATGTCAGCGAAAGAAGGCCAAAGACTTGTCCTGGTAGTGATAAGCCATACCCGTGCTACAGTTATAGAGGCCGAGATATGATGAGGAGTCGGGTGGTGGATGGATTAGCGGGAGTGGACAAATTACTCGAAGAAAAACAAAGCATCATGTAAATGCACAGAGTGTCTTATTTCTCCAAATGCCAAAAATAGGGTACGCTGTCCATTCGGATCAGGGTGTTGTATTCGACGAACTTGAGGGCGCGTACACGACTTGTCATCTCTTCTATGACAAAGGAAGCACGCCTGCTGCTTGCAGTGGCGTGCTGGAACTCAGTGGAATGTCAACCGTGTGGAGTGACGTGAAGCAAGACACGTGCGAGATGTCATATGTGACTCACGATCTGGAACTGGCAGACAGACTTGACAGATTCTACCGTAGGTATCTTGACCTACACGAGAAGGTCAGTGGCAAGTACAAATCTCTTATCAGCAACAGCCAGGGAAAGCCAAACCCTCAACAGAACGGTTGTAATCTGGCGCGCACTCTAACCGTTATTGTGTCCCACCCTCACGGATGTAGTAAACAGATCTGTTTGGGTTATTACACTCGCAAAGAGAAAGTTGGAATCAACTGGAGCCAGTATACATACACTACCGCCACATGTCCTGGATCAAGCGGGGCACTCGTGTTCATCCTCGGGAGAGTCTGGTGGGGGTTCGGACATTGTGATCATCCTCATAAGGGGAACTGCCTTGAGAATATGAAACTCAACTGCAGTGGGCGTGGAATTGATTAGCACTTAAAATACAGTGACCATGGACTGGATTATAACTTAAATACAATGGGCATAAAATTAATTACAACGTATTGTCACGGATTGCCTCCCCTGTTTTGCAGTAGGGGCCCAACAGTGACCAAAACTCAAGAGTACTTAATATTGGCGTTCATGGTATCCACCTGCGCGCAAGATTACTCTTGGCAGAGATGTAGATAGAAGATTAATGACACTTCTACCTTAAGGTAGCTTTAACAAGATATTTCCAGAAGTCACGAACAATGTTGCATTGGGGTGAACAGTTGTTAACGCATTATATCTGGTCCGTCGCCTTTTGTGAAGGATTTAAGCAATGGTTTAGCCCGTTCAAGCCCCCAGTTGGTGTAAACCAACGAAATCCCTCTTAAAAGGTATAGCTCTGTTTGTTTCAAAACATCAGGTAACAAATTTAATAGTGAATTAGTCTTTAACAGGTTAAAATAAGTATGGAAAGATTAGTGGAATTTTGATGGATATAAAGTTCTCGTCATTGAGACGTAGGTGGAAATTTAACCTTATATTTAAATTTTAACATAAATATCCTTTTTGCTGGTGCCTTTTAGTTAGCACTTAAATCGTATGAGTGAGTCCTGCCGCCTAGGTTTTCGTTACGTTGTTCTGGTGATGAATGTACTTTTCTCACACGAGTGCCGTAGTAACTTCAGTACTTCATACAGTTGATAGCTTGTAACCACGTACGTTTTGAAAAAAATAGAAAGACAAAAATGCCTCTGCTAAGTACACTGAGTTGAACGTTTAACAGGCGCATCCTCTCGTTGTCCACCCACCAACGTTAATCTCTCAGAAGAGTTAAATTCCTGAGTTTACACAGTGACACTCAGGAAAGATGAATAAAATTCACCAATATTCCTCTGGGTATTAACGGGGACAATGTGTCTGGACAACGCGAGCAATGATTTGTACCTGAATTAACATTAAAAAGTTACATATATCTCACAAAATGATATGCTACACTTGAGGCACATATGATGTAGTCATCACTCATCACTGCTCCAGTCGGAGTCTGGGGTCACCTCTGCTGTCGGGTTTTTCGGCACGACTAGCCAGAAGAAATCACCAGCGCTTGCTGTAGTGGTTCATGAATATACTATTTCCGTATGTTGAGGTTGCCAACCTCATATATACATATATATACCACTTAGAAAGAAAACATATTAAATTCACATTTTTCCTGGTCCCTCAAGTTTTACAGTAGTGTATTTAAATATGCGGGTTTACTCTTAAGGTTTCAGAGTTTCCCAAATGCTGTCGATCTGTCACTTTTGATAGAGGAATTCTAGGTCCGATCCTTTTCTTTCTGGCTTCTTGGGAGTTGCTCGGTTGAAGTTGCGCAGCTGTCTGTTCTATGCCTCTGAGTTCACAAGATTATGTCTCTTATTCTCAGTTCAAATCACAGATTGTGTTTCCGCCGAATGTTCCAATACAATTCATTGTATATTCCGGCTCTAACTTCAAACCAATCAAATCTCTCTAGCACTGTTTGGGTGGGGAAGTTTTAATTCAAAATATCCACCGTGTGTTTTAAAATATTACATTTTACTATTCCATGCGTGACTTCTGTCTAATCATGCGGTAATATTTCCGCCCAGATGTCTACTCTGCCATTTTATCTGCAATCATGATACAAAGATGGCTCAAATGAGACGATTATCCAATTATCGCCTTTATCTGCGTGCCTCCGCCAGACAGATGTCTGGTCAGACAATGTTGTCTCCTTTCATCGTACGCACAATACAAGCTTGTGTCAACACGGTCATCAGCTTTTCACTGGGGTCAAATGTTGGACCGCCGCGTGTCAAAGGGTGGTCAGACTGAGAGAATAGATAAGCGTATGACCGGTATAATTACCTGGTATTATTACGTAAAACTTGCGGAACGTAAACAATTCTGCGTGTAAAGCAGATACGTCCGTAGGGGAGTGGAGTGTTAGAGACTTCACCCTACTAGATTCAGCATAGAGCACAATAATGAATGAAAGGGCAAACAAATTGCCAAATAATAAGAGAATTGAATGGGAGAAAGAGAAAAATGAAGAAAAAATTATACTGACGGAGCGGACGTGAGATCGCACAACCGTATCGTCACACGTATTTACAGGGAGGCATGAAATTAGAACTTCCATACAGTCGGCATAGAATTGATTAGAATTGTATATGTAGTTAGCATAGAATTGATTAGAATTGTATTTGCAGTTAGCATAGAATTGATTAGAATTGAATATGTAGTTAGCACAGAATTGATTAGAATTGTATATGTAGTTGGCATAGAATTGATTAGAATTGCATTTGCAGTTAGCAAAGAATTGATTAGAACTGAATATGTAGTTAGCACAGAATTGATTAGAATTGTATATGTAGTTGGCATAGAATTGATTAGAATTGTATATGTAGTTAGCATCGAATTGATTAGAATTTTTTTTGCGTTTGGCATATAATTAATTAGAATTATACTTACAGTTGGCATTGAATTGATAAGTATTGTATTTGTAGTTAGAATAGAATTGATTGGAACTGTATTTGCGTTTGGCATATAATTGATTAGAATGTTATATGCAGTTAGCATAGAATTGATTAGAATTGTATATACCGTTAACATAGAATTGATTAGAATTATACTTACAGTTGGCATAGAATTAATTACAGCCTAATACAGTGGGCATGAAATTGAAAAGATTTTAAATGCAATGGACATGGAATCGAATATAATTTAAGGACAATGGGCATGGCACCGATTGGATTCTAAATGCAGTTGCTTTGAAATAACTAGAACTTACATGAAGTTGGCTTGGATTCGATTAGAACTTATGTACAGTGGGTATCGAATTAATTTTAATCTTACTTGAATGGGCCGCAGCCATTAATCTTTGAAGTGTATTAAATTGACTAGAATTTTACTTGGGTATTGACTACAACTTTAAGCAGGTATTGATTTCACCAGATATTGATTTGACTAAATTCTATACTGGGATTAATTTGACTAAACTTTTACATGGTAAGTGAATTGGCTAGAACCTCAAACGGATATTTGTTTGATTAAAACTTTACACGGGTATTAATTTGACTAGACCTACACACGGATCTTGATTTAAACAGAACTATACATGGGTATTGATTTGACTAGAACTATGCATGAGTATTGATTTGGCTAGAACTTTACAGATGTATTAATTTGACTAGAATTATACATGGGTATTGATTTGGCTAGAACAATACATTGGTATTGATTTGTCTAGAACTATACACGGGTATTAATTTGACTAGAACTATACATGGGTGTTGATTTGGCTAGAACTTTACACAAGTATTGATTTTGCTAGAACTTTACACAAGTACTGATTTGGCTACAACTTTACACAAGTATTGATTTGGCTAGAACTTTACACGTTGATTTGCCTAGAACTTTACACAGGTATTGATTTGTCTAGAACTTTACACAAGTATTGATTTGCCTAGAACTTTACTCAAGTATTGGTTTGGCTAGAACTTTACACTGGAATTCATTTGGCTAGAACTTTACATAAGTATTGATTTGCTTAGAACTTTACACAGGTATTGATTTGTCTAGAACTTTACACAAGTTTTGATTTAGCTAGAACTTTACACAAGTATTGATTTGGCTAGAACTTTACACAAGTATTGATTTGACTAAAACTTTACTCAAGTATTGATTTGGCTAGAGCTTTACAGAAGCATTGATTCGCCTAGAACTTTACACGGGAACTGAATTGACTAGAACTTTACACGGATATTGATTTCACCAGAACTTTACACGTGCATTTATTTGGCTAGAACTATACACTGGTATTGCTTTAGCTAGAACTTTACAAAGGAATGGAATTGACTAGAACTTTTCACGGGAATTCATTGGACTAGAACATTATATGGAAACTGAATTGACTATACCTTTACATGGGAATTTAATTGACTAGAATTTTACAAGGGAATTGAATTGACTAGACTATTACACAAGTATTGATTTAGTTAGAACTTTACACGGATATTAATTTGGATAGAATTTACACGGGAATTGAATTGACTAGAACTTTACACAGGAATTGAATTGATTAGAACGTTACGCGGATAATGATTTGGCCAGAATTTTATACGGGTATTGATTTACCTAGATCTATACACGTGAATTGATTTGGCTAGAACTATATATGTGAACTCATTTGACTAGAACTTTACACAAGTATTGATTTGACTAGAACTTTACACAAGTATTGATTTGACTAGAACTTTACACAAGTATTGATTTGATTAGCACTTTACAGGTTTTTGATTTAACTAGAACTAAACAGGGTATTGTTTTGATTAGACTTTTATACAAGTATTGATTTGACTAGACCTTTACACAAGTATTGATTTGACTAGACCTTTATACAAGTATTGATTTGACTAGACCTTTACAGGGTATGGATTTTACTAGAATTTTAAACGCATCTTGATTTGACTAAACTTTAAGCGGATATTTATTTGACAAGAACTTTAAACAGGAAATGAAATTTACCAGAACTTTACACGGATATTTATTTGGCTAGAAATTTACACGAGAATCGAACTGATTAGAATTTTACATTGAAAATGTGTTGACTGGAAATGTACACGGATGTTGATTTGGTTAGACATTTACACGTATGTTGATTTAGCTAGAATTTTACAGGAGAATCGAACTGACTAGAGTTTTACATTGGTACTGAAGTGACTAGAACTTAGCTTCTCGTGCACTTATTAAGAAACAAAGTCCCGTAACAGATTATGCCGTAGGGAATGTAGTGAACTTTACTTATGCTAGATCTCAGTTTTATGAAGTGGGTGACCAATTCTCTGTCTCCTTGCCTTTGCCTTCACTCAGAGCAGAGTCAGGTACCCATTTTTTTTACAGCTGGAAAGACTAGAGAGTGACGCCACTTGGTTTCTTATCCGCAGTTGTGCTGCAGCAGTGAAAAATGACATACACACACGCTCGGTGTTGGATTAGACACATATTAAGAAAACCAGCTGATAACATTACAAGGCACTCCCTGTTCTGAAATTCCTGGGTAGGAGGATTAGAGAGAGAGAAAAAGACACCACATGGAGAAGGGAACGTACGATTGATTTAGAACATTTAGCGACCGGCGACTTTTCCCAGGCTTCCAGGCTCTACATAACAATCCTGTGTTACATGGTGTGTTGACCTCATTTCTGTACATGCTAATGTATTAACTTTCTATTGCTGGCGGAGAAAATCAAAAGGGAATAAAATTCATAATTCAAGTGTGTCACCATCCTCGTTAGCGTGAAAGGAGATTAAAGGGCTGGAACACTTATCTGACGGCAGAACTTCCCTCTGACGCTCAGGTGTCCTCTTGTTGTAACTCCATGTACATTTTTTTATAATCATGATAAATAAACATGTTATAATTGTCTAACTGCTCGAAAGTATGTATGAATATTTGTATGTATGTATATATGTATGTGAGTGACCTAATGTCTTTTGAGCTGAAGAGATATGAAACCAAGGTAACATGGAAATATTTCAGTACCAGTGGAGGCATTGGATCTTATAGGATATCGAAACTTAGATGTTTAGAACATTCAGACTGAATTACCGAAGACTCTTCCCACGGTATTGCTAACCCTGATAATTCTCTCTCTTGCTCAGAAATCCAAGATTTATGGCCTGAAAAAGTCTCCCAGTTGCTGCTTTTCGAGTGGTCAACTCTTCTTTGATGCCTCCCTTTCGGTCTATAATAGCTCCGAGGTATTTAAAGTGGTCGATCTGCTCCAGGGCCTGTTCTCCCAGCTTAATTTGATGTCTTCTTTCTTCTCGTGATTTTGTTTTAGAGCTGCTTATGACCATCACTCTCTTCTCCAGCTCTTCCTTCCAGACTTGCAGGTTGCATTGGAGATGTGCCTCTGATTTAGCAATCAGGGCAACATCATCAGCAAATGCCAGCTCTGAAATACAGACCTGTCTCATCTTCCAATACCCCACTGAATACTTTCTTGTTCTCTCCTTACATGCCTTGATGACATCGTCCATGAGGAGTATGAAAAGATAAGGTGACAGGATATCACCTTGTCTTACACCAGTGGTGGTCCTGAACTCTTTTGACTTATGGTTTGCTGTCCTCACATAATTTCTGCAAGACTTGTAGAAGCTCTGTATAGCACGAATCAGAGGTGCTGGAATGTTCTTCCTTGCTAAACAGTCCCAAAGTTTGCTCCAGGGGACCCTGTCAAACTCCTTTTCCAGATCTATGAAACAAAGATGGATCTCACTCTTATACTCAAGGGCCTCTTCACTCAGCTATCTGGGTGTGAAGATTAGGTCTTGAGTACTTCGTTTTGCTCGGAATCCGCACTGGACCACATCCGATTGTGGCTCAGCTAGGCGTCGGAGTCTCTGCTCTAGGATTCTAGAGTAGATTTTACCAGGGACACTGAGAAGGGATATGCCTCTATGGTTTTCACATTGTCGATTGTCACCCTTTTTGAAAATTGGTGTTATGATGGCAATCTCCCAATCCTTTGGTATGGTCTTGTTGCACCACGCTGCCTGCAGGACCCTTAAGAGTAATAAGTCGCCTGATGCTCCCATGTACTTAACCATTTCTGGTGTTATACCATCATGCCCTGCTGCTTTGCCCATCTTGATTTTCTACAGTGCTGCCTTCAGTTCTTCCATCTTTATGTTATCTTCAACATCATTGGTTTCCTCTTCTGTGCTAGTGGTTACCATTTCTTATGCTTGACCTTGCTCACCATCCAGGAGTTCTGAGAAACATTCTTTTCATCTTTTCATTACTTTCTTCGGGGCAGTAAGCAATTTGCCTTGCATGTCCTTTATAAATGTGAGAGTACATTGTTTTTCCTTCCTCATGTTCTTTACGGTCTAATAGAACAATTTCTGGATTTCTTGCGCATCTTTTTCAAGCTTTTCTCCAAATTCTTCCCAGGACTTCTGTTTTGCTGCTAGCACCTTGTTCTTTGCTTCTGTTCTGATGGTCACATATTCTCTATATTTCTCCAGTTGTCCTGTTGTGTTTTTAGCTCCTAAGTATTGTTTCCATGCTATTTTCTTCTCTCTTATTTTGTCTTTGACTCCCTCTGTCCACCAAGGTGTCTTCTTTCTCTTGTTCCCAACCAAGTCGGTCTTCACCGTATGCTTCTGCAGCAGCTGTCTTTATGATGTCCTTGAATTTAAGCCAGTGGATTTCCAAGTCATCAGGTTGTTCTTCTGTGTTTCTCACCGCTGCAGCAACAAGCCCCTGATATCTGGTCTTAATTTCTGGCTCTCTCAGCTTGTAGGTCTTAATGCTCATTTCTCCCGTTCGTTTACTTGGTTTCTTGCGTGATGTTGGGCAGTTCCTAGGCGGAGCAACTCTTTCAGTTGTTCTTTTGATTGTAAGCAGGTAGTGATCACTTCCAATCTCTGGTCCCCTCCAGATTCTAGCATCCCGGACATATTTGAATGAGCAGCTCCTAACAATGGCATAATCGATCACTGACTTCTCATTCTTTGTTGGTTCACATCTAGTATATGCATGTATGCGCTTATGTGAGAACTTTGTGTTTAAAATGATCAGATTCTGCTCACTGCAGAATCTAAGGAGTCGCTTTCCGTTGTCATTGAGAGTATCTTCTCCACATCTTCCGATAACTCCATCCCATCTAGCATGGCCATTTCCAACTCTGGCATTGAAATCTACGAGCATGATAATTTCATCTAGGCAGTCATCCACTGTCCTTTGAAGCAGCTCGAAGAATTCCTCCTTGACCTCTGCTCTCTCATCCTCATTTGGCCCATACACTATGATCAGGTTGACTATGGTTTCTCCTTTTTTTAGTTTTACAACCATAATGCGCTCTGAGACAAAGTTCCATCCCTTGATACTATCTTTTTGGTTTTTTGTCACAATGCAACCCACGCCCCCTTTAGCTCTTTTAGATGTGGGTACACCACTGTAGAACAGCGTGTTGCCATCTGTCGTGGAGTAATTTTTAGGAGAAGGACAGATTGGATGGATTGGAAGAATAAAGATAATAATGTTTTATTGATAGTCTATGAGTTCAAAGAAACTGCCTCTCCTCGGGAAATAGTGTACTAGAAATCCTTAATACAAAGAGAATTCTGGCAACTAAAAAGGATATTTTCTGGACGATAAATTCTCTCTCAGGAATCCTACAAAAGGACTATGTAAAGCACACATGGTTGAGAAATGAAATTTGGTGTCCAGCCACATTAACTAAAATATCCCGACCCGCTAGAAGTTAGTTTAATTATGGCTCAGCCCCAGGGTGTAGACTTATGTTTAAAACAAAATACAGCCCAAATAAAGTTAACAAAAAATAAAAAATAACAACAGACGCTGTTAAGTTAAATTTAATAAAAGAGTATAGATTCTCACATATCTGAATGTACATATAAATATGAAAAAAATTTAGCTCTACTGTTTAGAAAAAAAAAACAACTGCTATGGTCATCATATGGACCAGAAAATCTCTTCTACTGTTGTAATGCTGGTAGGTGTTATACTCATCTCTCCCAAGGCCTGTAGTAGGTGCGGAGATGATTTGTGTTCGGACTCTCTTGGTTTGGTCTGCCCCAGCACTTAGGTCGCATAAACAGGTAAATGGATTCAGCGGGTGTCAGAGTTTGCTTCCCTGGACTCAGTGCACATCACAGATAAGGACGGTATAAGTCACCTCTGCTGAATACCTCTTCTGCTTATGGGATGTGTTGTAAGGAATTGGTTACTGGGTGACAGGATATGGTTTGGTATGGTAACCTGGTTAATAGGGTATGGTTGATAGGGGTAATCTTTGGTACCGTGGACTCGTAACCTCGTTTGTACCCTGGACCCGTAACCTGGGTTAGTACCTTGTAACCCTAACCTGGGTGGACTGGAGGATGAAACAATTGAAGTCCCGTTAGCGGTTTCAAGAGCAATCATCTCATAACTCTGATGGCCAATAAGCGTCCATCAGAAATTAAATTAACACAATGCTAACTACCATTCAGGAACAGTGTGTGATCTATTATCTATGAAATACTCCTTCTTAACTGACATAGCGTATCGGGAGTTCTCAACCTCTATCTGGATGTCTGCTTATTTACAGCTCCTTTTCTTTCCCATTTATACTTCTTGTGTTATAAGTTCCATAAGTCGTAGTCCGTAGTCCGTTCCCGTTCGTCGCCTTTAGAATCAGTCCGGCTTTCTCTTTTGTAGTTCTCGTAATCACGATTTAAAGCAAATAGGTGATTGGCCTGTTGTGCCTTTGCATGGTGGAGAGGCTGCCTCCTTACGGCCTCCATGCAGGCCGCCCTCCTCCTTTTTTTCAGGTGGATCCGGGACTTAGGGACCTTTGGCCTAGCGCGGATGGAGTTTTTCCGTGGTGCCGGATGTCTGTAAAACTGAAATTTAATTAGTAAATACCCCGCCTCTTTATTTATGTTACTTCAAGTGTTATGCGATCATGTGTCACCATTGGCCAGCTGGCTCGAACACTTATTTTGATTATTCACGAGGGCGTTATGTGGTTTGTAATAGTTATGTGCTACACCTTCTTCTATGATATTATACTGTTTTCGTCAATTTACAAGACAATCTTTAGAGTTTCACGAACGCTTGTGGTCTCCATGTTACTGTTATTTAGAAGTGTAATAAAAATTGTAAAAATTGCCATTTTATCCGTGTGTCATTTTTCAATTGTTGTAATTTTAACGACGTGGCTAGCCCTGCGCACTAAGAAATATGTTTAATTATTTATGTCACATTTGTGATTTATTTTTAAATTAACCACGTTTTTTTTTGTATTTTTTTTGCAATTGGAGTTGTATCATAATGCGAAATATAGAATGTTATTTTTCATTCGTGGTCCATTTAGTTTAATTGTTTGATTCCTTTTTTAATGCACCTACACTAAGTCTGTCTTTCGTTTCTCTACTTCTTTCAATTTGTTTGTTTCTGACGAAGACATTGAGTTCGTAAAGTATGCTATTTCTTTGCCCTTGTCCTAATAAGATGTACACTATCCATTTTGTTTCCCACTCGACCGGTGTAGAGGCAAATAGTGTTTGTGTTTGTGCTGGAGTCTACAGTATATCTTCACAATGATACAACGTAACATTTTGGGATTTGCATTTTCGAGTTCGTTAAACAGTTGACAGCTAAAAAACGAGTAAATGAAGAATGTCCCTGAAAGATTATTCTACGGACTAGATGTGCGCAAAGGAAGCGATATTCCTCATGTTAGAAAAAAGAAAAGCAAACAAAAATAACTTTTTGGAGACAAGTGATGATGAGAAGAAGAAATAAAGAAAAACATGTACCATGAACAACAGGAAAAATCAAAGATAAAAACAGAAAGGAAAAGAACAAGAGATAAGAGGAAAGAAACAAAAACGGCATATAACGGGACAACTCTGGCATAAAACGCGTTGGAAATAAGTCACCAACAGAATTGATAAACGTACTGGAGACAGGAAGTCGTGAAGAGACATGATCGCCGATGCTACAAGTCATGGTACTTGAAGAAAGTCCATAAAAGTTGTTTTCTTCCTTCTAACATGAGGAATAAGCTACCTGTCCTCCCTGGCATTTTTATGTCCAACGAGTACCTGTTAATTACCTTTATTTATATATTTACTTATTTACTGTTCACAGGACTCAAGTTTCCTTCATTATTTACTTGAAGAAGAAGAACGATCGAACGAACTTTATTTTCAAAGGGTTAAGAACTGGGTATGCAGGCCTGTCTAACATTCTGCCTTTAAGAGGAAGAAGATGATGATGATAATAATGAGAACGATGATGAAGAAGAAGAAGAATGTAAGTTAGCATTGGATAGAGCAAACATTAAAAAAAAACTTGCAGATAGCACAAAGGCATTCCTTATTCTGGAGTTTTCCCATAGGTTTGGTAACTGCAAGTAGTGGAGGACTTACTAAACATGTTGAATGGAGAGTAACGTGGA